>PVJD01004636.1:0-98979 GCA_004026545.1 Mormoops blainvillei | reverse complement strand
GCTCGGCTCAGAGTATCCGGTTGGCTTGGGTCCTGGCGCCCCCTCGTGGCCATTCCTTCCTCTTTCCCACCAGCGCTTGGCCAGCCCGCTGAGTCTGAATGGTTGGTAGGAGACCCAGGTCCTGAAAGGCTACACTACAGGCGGCTCTCCTGGGTGGAGGGAGGGGACAGAGGCCTGCATGCCCCTTGGATACACTGTGTAATCTGTCCCCTCTTTCTGTCTGGAAAACTAGTGCTCCCTCCGCCAGGAAACTTCTGCCTCCTCAATCTGGCGAGAGGCCTCCCCAGGTCCCCCGGTCCCCAAGTCCCTGGCTTCCTCCGCCCCAGCACTGATCCGTCTGGGTCTCATGACATGCATACCTGTCTGCCCCTATAGGAATAATGGCTCATCCTTCTGGGAACTGTCTAAGCACTTTGCATGTATTAACCCTATGTTGTATAGAAAAATACTATTGTTATCCCTGTTTCACAGATGGAGAAAGTGAGGCCCTGACTCTTTCATCCAAGGCCAGAGTCGGGCACACAGTCGGCACCAGGCAGGGCTTCCCAGAGCTGAGAACTGACGCCTGAAAATCTGGTTTAAATGGAAACCAGCCCCTGAACAGCTCCCTCCCACCGCCGCCCCCCCCGCCCTGGACGAAGCCTCCACATCCCCTTTCATGCTGTTTATTCTTTTGAACAAATTGTGAGTTTTACAAGACATTCAAGGCCTGTGGTGGCAAACACATGTTCCTGTGGCGAGAGTCATTGGACCCGCTGGGCAGAGGGCTGTGAGTACAGCCGGCCCCGCCACCAAGCCCTGCTCTTCTGAGCCCTGCAGACACCCTGAGCAGGCCACACCCCAGCCTCTGCTTGGACCACTGGAGAGAGGCCACAGCTTCTTCTCTGCAGTTTCCACCCCCCACCCACCACGGCATCCCCTTCACACCCATGGCTCCCACACTCTAGGAAACGACTCCCCCTACCCCTGCAGAACCTGGAGCTCACGACATCCTAGGACAGGGCACTACTACTACGTCCACTCAGCAGAGGAGGAGACTGAGGCTCAGAGAGGGCAGGTGACTTGCCCAAAGTCACACAGCTGATTGGTGGAGAAGCTGGGAATTAGAACTCAGGTCTCCTGACTCCAAAGCTGGTTCTTCCCCCAAATCATTGCTGCCTTCAAGGCCAAAAAAGCAGAAAGGTTTTATATCCCTTGTGCCTGGCATGGGGTCCTCCACTCACACTGTCTTGAGAAAACCCGAAGCTCCAGGAGCAGGGACACTGCATTCTGGGCCTGGCTCTGCACTTTAGGAAGTCACTTACCCCCCAGGCCTCAGTTTCCCCTTCTGAAGAGCAAGTGGGAGGGGCTCACGGAGCTCTGCAGATCCCCAGCCTTCCAAGGAAACAACATGGCCCAGCTGCGTGACATCAGGCAGCCCTCACAGTTGTCAGGTCACACCCCTCAGAGGGGTGACGTTCTCCCACTGATTGTACCGGTGGCCTTAAGAAGTGTCCAAAACACCAGAGCTTGTTTTAGTCTGACATGCAATCAGAACTTTCTTTTTCAAAATAAAGTAATTGAACAAGTACCCCATCAAATGTAAAAGTATGCAAACTCTCAAAATGCAACCACCCCATTTTCTGAGGGATAAATTTAGGGAAAAGCTCGCTTGCCTTGTATTCGAGCCTATACAGTAGCCACCCCTCCTCAGAGGCCTGGAGGCTGCACTAGGCCTCCCTGGGGGCACTGATCCTAACGCTGTGAAGGACAGGGCCGTGCACAGCCTCACTGGCATTAGAGGCCTCCTTCCATCTGCTCTCAAACCGCCTCTCCGGCCCATCTCTCAGCCCACCCCTCTGCCCCACTGCTGCAGCCACACCCACTGGAACTCCTCCCTGAGCCTTCCAGGGAGGTGTTGGGCTCATGGGGACAGTTCCTGGGAAGGGAGGGCTACAGGCCCAGGTGGGCCAGGGCAGGAACCTTAGAAAGTGGCGTTGGACCCAAACTAGAATGACGACAAACCGGACCAGCAAAGGCCTTCCAGGAAGAGGAAAGAGCAGTTGCCAAGGCCCCGGGACGGGGCTGAGCGGAGGGTGTGCACAGGGGCCAGTGTGGCTGGTGAGTGGTGAGTGAGGGGAAGCCGGGTAGAAGGTGGGCCAGCAGGGGCCTGGGCAGCGAAGCCCGTGGCACACTGCTCCCCGCCGCCAGGCCTGCACGCTGAGTGCCAGCAAGAGGGAGAGCTCCGAGGACCTGGGAGGCCCGTGGGACCATCACACAGCAGGTAAAACAGACGGGTTACAGCAGCCCACAGCATGGGTAAGCATATAAAGTTCAGTGAAAAAAGTTTGTCTGAAGACCGTAGCCTAAAACAATTTCCCAAAACAATTTAGAAACACATATGGATGTAACGGAGTAAATAACGGAAAGCAAGTGACGGAGGCACCAGGATTGGGGATGCTGATGGCCGTGGGGGGGGAGGGGAGAAGAGAATCGGGGCCCAGATGGCTGGATGTAGGAAACTGTCAAGGGCCTGGCCTCTGTCTGGAGTGATGGACTCATGGGTGCTTCTCACATTATTAAAAACAAACCAACAAGCAAATGAAAGCGGGCCGTGCAGGGACCAATGATGAATTTGTTTCCTGCGCCAGCTTGGGTGGTGGCCACTTCATCCAGAGCCTCAGAGACCCAGCCGAGGGGTTGAGGTTTTATGGGAAGAGCAATGGGAGCCACTGTAGGCTTTGGGGCCGAGGCGTAGAGTGACCTGGTCTGATTCATATGTTATAAGGACGTTCCAGCTGCTTAGGGAGAATGCAGTGGGGGTGGGGAGGAGAGAGGAGGGGAGGTGTCCAGTTAGAAGGCCACTGCCATCTACCTGGTGGGAGGTGACGTGGAGGTGCAGGGGTCGGCAGTGGCTGATAAGGTCAAGAACTCTGTTTTGCATGTCAAGTTGGAGCTGTGAGCTGGTGACTCCTCCTTTGCCTGTCACACACACAGGCCCCCCTTCACCTTCTCTGGGTCCAGAGGGACTGAGCCCTGTGGACAGCATCTCCTGGTTCCTTTGCTCTCTGGCCTCCAGCCGGAGATCAGAGGATAGCAGGAGAAAGAATTTGAGCTATCTCCTCTAAAACGAAGGATGGGTGGCTACGCCTCGTACAAACTACCCCTGAATGAGAAGCACGGTGCCAAAGAGGCCTGTTTGGATTTTGGAGGCCGCGAGTGCCGCATCTGGGGGTGTAGCTCAGACCCATTTCCCGGGGAACTGGTGAGCCTGCCAGTTTGGAAGGGGCGCAAAGTAAGACAAGGGTCTGCGTTTGGGCCGGACTCCGGCACACACTCCCCTGCCCCACAGGCCCTATGACCCAGCAGATCCAATGCGGCTAGAGCGCCTGGGGCAGCCTCGGGTGGACGTGGGAGCCCTCACAGGCCCCGCAGCGTCACGGAGCAGACCGCTGAGGTTCTGGAGCCCAGCATGCTTTCCTCTGCTGGCTGTGCTCCTGCTCGGCCTGGCAACTGGCCCTGGACCCCAGAGACACTGGACCCCAAGGCCACTGAAGGGTCAGGTGACCTGAGCTGCTGGCTGGCTGTCCTCCTGCCGCCTACCCTCCCCTGCCCCCTGACCTGTGTGGTCTGTGAGAAGGGACTGCCTTACCCTCTGGCTTCCGGCTGAGCTCAGCATTAAAAAGCCCCAGCAGGAGAGTGGAGGGTGGGAGGGGATGAAGGCCACTTATCTTCCCAGCCCCCTCCTGTAGGATGTCCCTGAGAGAGGGCACGGCCCTCTCCCACAGACTTCTCTGCATGGCTCTCTCCTTCCAGCTCCCACTGGCTTCTCACCCCTTAAGTCGCCTCTAGGGATGTTAATGGGACTCACTAGGTACTTCACTATCTCTTTGGTTTTCTGCTCCCTGCCAAACCTTTTTATTAGCTCCCTCAGTGAGTCCCCTTAAATTCTCTTCATTTAAGCATGCTCTTTCCTGCTGAGACTGCGTGTGATGCTGGGTGCATAGGCAGGATTCTAAAATGACCCAAGAGTCCTGTTCCCAGGTGTACGTCCTCCGTGTTACCAACACCCTCCCCTTGAGTCTCCCCTGATGGGCCAGTCACTCCTGCGATTATGGCACATGAGACCCTGCTCTGGTAGCCTGGACCAAGAGTCCCTGCGGACATTGAGGAAGTAGGCTGCCGTGCAGTGAGAGGCCCACGCGGCTGGGACCGGAGAGCTGCCTCTAGGAGCTGAGACTGCTTCGCAATCAATAGTCAGCAAGAAGATGGGGACTTGGTCCTACTCCTGCACAGAGCCAACGCCCTGAGTGAGTTTGAAAGAGGACCCCGGGCCTCAGATGATGTTGCAGCCCTGGTGACACCTTGATTTCCACCGGGCAAGACCACAAGCAGAGAATCCAGTCATGGAGTTACCCAGCCTCCAACCTTCAGAAACTGGGATAATAAGTGGGTGTTGTTTAAGCCACCCAATTTGTAGTCATTTGTTACGTAGGTGTAGAAAATGAGCACACCGATTTATATGCTTCTCCGAGTCCCGAAGCTGGGGGTGAGCGGCAGCACTGCCGCATTTCAGGCGAAAGCATCCACAAAGCCGGGCCGGAGTGGGTTCCGAAGATGAACGCCTGGCTTGGCGGCTCTTGGAGCAGCTGCAGGTGCTTTACTCTCTCTTGCAGGAGAATTCATCTTTGACCACTTAGCAAAAGAGAAACCACTGGGATCCTGGTTTACAAATGAGCGACAACAGGATGCCAGTGCTAGGCAGCAGTGGACAGGAGCTGCGCTCCGGCCCGTCTCGGGCAACCCTGAAGGGCGGGGCGGGTAAGGAGTTCCTCCCGCGGGCAGAACTTCAACGGGTGCCTGACCGCCCACGTCAGTGGAAGGAGAGACAGCCTGGGGTGTGGGTCTACACTGGCTCGTGGGCAGGGGGTTACAGGTTAGCTGGCTGCTCAGGGACTTGGAAAGAACGAGGTTGGAAAACTGGTGACAAGCAGCTGGGTGTGCGACCAGACGTCTCAAGACAGGCAGAGCGCGAAGATATTCCTGTGCCATGTACCTGCACACCAGAGGCTTTGAGCAACGAGGGGCGCAAGATGGCCCGTCCTGTGGGCATCAGTTCATGTCCTTCTCCCGCTAATCCCATCCTTTCTGAATGGCTCATTTTTAAAAAGTGACTGTGACAACAGGTGTGTGAGTCTGCTCAGGCTGCCATAACAAAACACCACAGACTGGGCAGCTTAGACAACAGACATTTATTAGTCACAGCTCTGGAGGGTGGGAAGTGCAAGATCCAAGTACCAACCAGGTAGGTTTCTTTCGGAGGCCTCTTCCCTTGGCTTGTCTGTGGCGCAATTAGGCTGCGTGCTCATGTGACCGCTGCTTTGTGTGCATGGAGAGAAAGAGAAAGGAAGCTCTCTGGTGTCTTTTCTCATAAAGACATTAATCCCATTGGATCAGAGCCTCATTATTATGACTTCATTAACCATAATTACTTCCTTAGAGGCTGCATCTCCAAATACAGCCACACTGGGTGTTAGGACTTCGACATATGAATTTAGGGCTTCCTGTTGGCTTCGGCCAGTGGAAAGCACTAACAGGAGATCAGAGGGCAGGAGGAGAGCAAGGCGACTGTTTCTACCCATTTTCCTCCACGCTCCTGAGCTATTTGTTTTGGCTGCAGCTGTATCCCACCATGCCCGCAACCCCTGCAGGGCCGACCCTCCGCCACAGGCTCACTCTGGACTCCAAAAACACTATTTTCTCCCCTGTCTCTCCCGCCCTGGGGTGGTAATGGCTCCCACGTTGCTAGTCTCTGAGTGCCTCGGTACCGCTTGTTGGTTCCTTAAACCCTGCTCGCACCTCTGAGAAAAGCCCTCTCGTTAAAATCTCTTGAACCTTCCAAGTGGGCTTCTGTTTCCTGCCACAACCCTCACTGCCAGGACACCAGGTAGATGTGCAGTTTGAGCAGCTGCGTAAGTCCAGACGTGAGTCTGACAGAACTCCAGAGCTCCAGAGCTCTTCCTGCACGCTGGACGGAGTGTCGGGACACGAACCGAGATGAGCAACTCTAACAAACACTGACAAGAAGAAAGGAGCACCCAGGCCCCCCGAGGAGCGAGGGGCCCGGCACCCAGAAGGCAGGCAGGAAAGGGGGCAGCAGCGATGGATGGAGAAAGGGGTGAGGCGGGGTGTCAAGGGAGAAGCGTGTCCAGGAGCCTAGAGAAACGTGAGTAAAACATATTAGGAGACCACGGAAGCAGAGGACAGAGACC
The DNA here is from genome assembly GCA_004026545.1 of Mormoops blainvillei. Classification (NCBI taxonomy): domain Eukaryota; kingdom Metazoa; phylum Chordata; class Mammalia; order Chiroptera; family Mormoopidae; genus Mormoops; species Mormoops blainvillei. Next base: position 92,728 of record PVJD01004636.1, on the reverse strand, counting down.
TGACCACTGGGTTTAGCCATGAGGTCATATCTGGTGGCTTCAATGGGTGAGTCAGATGTCATCCTTACTTGCAATGAACCCCCAGAAAGGCAAGTTAAGTGCAGTAAAGTCTTGGAGGGATAATTGTGGGGCACACTTGGCATCAAAGTAGAGCAAGGCTGGACTTCATGGAGAGGCTCAGAACAGGCTCCATGGAGGTGCTGATGGCAGGGGCTGGCGGGTGGGGGTAGAGAGACTGCTGCATGAACAGGGCCTGGAGGCATCTGGGAAAATTCTAGTGCAATGAGACAAAGAGGCATAGATCATGGAACAGTCAGCTGGACTACGGGTTGTGAAGGGCCAGCCTGGGAAGCTGGGACTTTCCCAGAGCTGTGGGAGCCAGAGAAGGGTTTTACATGGGAGGAATGCTCAGATGGGGGGGTCCGAGGACGCCCAGGCCTGGATGTGGGAGAGAAATATCTCTTCCATCCTGGGAGTCCAGCACATGCCTGGCCCACTTTCAGTGCCTGATTGACTCTGTGGACAGAGCACGGGCCGTGGCTGGTGTTGAAGATGGTGGCTGGCATCACCCCATGACTGCTGTTAATACACTGTGCTAGTTAAAAAAAAAAAAAAAAAATCACTCCAAATCGGGAAAAAAAAATATTCAAAAGCCAGATGTTTAAAAAACACTGGCTTAGTTAAAGACCAACAACTGAAATGGCCAGGTATGTTTCACACATTTCAGAATCAGGTGTTATTATCTCTTGTTTTCCCAGGTGGAGAGCGGTGAGAGGAACAAATGCTCCAGCAAATGGTGGACAATGTTGGGAGGCGACTCAGTGTTTGCTGGGTAACTGGATTATAGCTGGAAATTAATTGCCCATGAATGTAGAAAAACAGCCAAGTCCACACAGAGTGTTCCATGGACTGCATCTACTACCAAGAAGAAAGAAAGGAAGAAAGAAAAAAGATGTTCTGATTCTAATTTAAAAAAAAAGATGAAGAAAAGACACCACCCAGCAGCTAATTACTGACAGGCCGACGCCTGCGCTAGCTCAAACGCAGAGCTGACAGGGGAGAATGTTAGCATCTTGCAATCTGCTGTTAATAAAATGTAGCACAAAGGCACAGAGAAGCTGTACATCTGCTCACGGGATGCTGCACAGCTCAGGGAAGCCTCCCCAGCCCGCCTACGGCTCCCTCACCAGGGCTGGCGTGGAATCCCCAGCCCGGGCTTGGGGGCAGGAGCAAGGGATGTCAAGGTGCAGAGGGTGAACAGCCTCTGAAGGAGGCAGAGGTGGGGCTGGAGCCTGCTCCGCTCGACACGCTCTGCACACGGGCTGTGTCTGCACCGCCACTCAAGGGTGTCTCTGAAGGCCACGGGGCCTTTTAAAAACTGAAAACTACATTAGCAGTAATAGCAAAAGATAGGAAACAACCTAAAGGCCTCATAGTGGGGCACTTGTTAAATAAATAAAGGTGTACCGGTTCCATGAAATACTAGACAGCAGTTAAGAATAAGGGAGATGTGAGGATCTCCAAGTTCTAATGCAGGAGTTCAGAACTGGGGTCCCCGGGAGAATGAAGGGCTCATGAACTTGGCTGGGAAAAAAAAAATCACACCTCGATTTTCACTAACCTTTAACTGTAACTCAGGGTTTCCTTCCATTGTGGATGTAGGCCACGAACCCCAGCAGCCCTGGCAGTGACTTGGTCACTGGTACAAATCACAGAGTTTCTCACATCACTTTACAGTTGTTGCAGGTATATCTCAAAATATCAAAGGCTATTCCTGCTTGGAAATATTGATAGTGATTACCCCACCACTAGGTCTTGTTATTTAGTGTGTTCATAAAGAAGTACATGTATCACTAACCCACAAATGTAGTCCTCTGTTTTGACAAATACATTAAACATAATTGGTTTCTTCTGTAACATTATGTATTTTATTTTATCCATTGAAAGCACTGCTCTGAGACGAGGTCACAGGCTTTCCCAGATTGACAAAGGGGTTCATGGCACAAAAAAGACTCAGAAACCCTGGTCTGGTGTTAATGAAAAGAGAAATGTGAAGAACAGTGTGGATCATATGCTACTGTTTGTGTGTTTAGGGGAAAAAAAAAACAGATCAGTGGAACAGATTAGAAAACTCAAAAATAGACCCACACAAACCAGCTCAATTGATTTTGACAAAGGTGCAAAAACAATTCAATCGAGGGAGGAGATTTTCAATGGGCGCAGCAGCAACCGGACACCCAGAGGCCAAATAAATAAATAAATAAATAAATAAAGCTGAACCTGACCTTCACACCTCACACAGCAATGAACTCAAATACAAAATGTGAAACAACCTGAATAAACTGGACGAACTATATCAACGCCAACATTTTGTTTGTGATGCTGTGCTGTAGTTTTGGACAAGGTTCCTATCAGGGGAAACTGAGTACAGGGTGCCTGAGATTTCTCTGTATTATTTCTTACAATCACATGTGAGTCCATAATTATCTCAAAATTAAAGATGAGTTAAACCAGCTCAGCTTATAAAAATCATCTCCGGAAGGGGACCCAAAAAAGGGGGGCGGGGGGCGGCACCTACAGCGAGAGAAACCAGAATGGGAAAGAGGGGAGAGTTGTCCTTTTAAATTGTTTACCATTTCCGCGCATTACTTATACTCACAATTATTTTTAAACAAAAACAAAAGGCCTGGAGAAAGAGGAAGAAACAAACCTAAAAAGAAACTAGCTCAGTAAAAATCGAAATTGTCTCCTAGGTTACAAATTAAAAGCATTATTATTGATGAATTTCCCATATACCTTGTGAGAGGGCTTAGATTTCAATTTTAATATACTATTAATACTATTTTTTAAGCAAAATTGACTTCACGCCTTGTTTATTTTCAAAACAAAATTAAAGGGTTTGGAAAATTTTTTTTAATGATTTCACTCCTTGGGTAAGATATGAGCTAAATTGTTCTTTGTATTTGACCCATCCACATGACTTGAAACCAGTCTGGGCTGGGTGGGCTGCAGTGGGGCAGCAAGTCTGGGGGACCACAGCTTCCCCAAGACTCACAACTCCCCCTCCTGAGAAGCAGGAGACCACAATGTGGTTAGGAATTTAGCTCTGGGTTCAGGGGGAACTTGGATTTAATCCCAGCTCTGAAACTTACAGAGAGCATGCCAAGTGCAAAACCCTAACCTCTGTAAACCTCAGTCTCGCCATCTGAAAGATGGGAGTGTTGTGGTGCCTGCCTGGGGGGGTCATTACGAGCGGTCGCAGAGAAATTTGTGGGACGCGCTCAGCGTAGTGCCTGGCATGTGGGAGGCCCCAGGAAGTAAAGAACCCCAGCGTAGGCCTTAGCCTCCTGACACGGATGATCGCAACACAGGCACCACACTCTCTGCACTGAGAGGTGGCATGAGAGGTGGTATTTCACACAAGACCTTCCTGCATCCTCAGCACATCCCTGAACCAATGTTACCAGGGGCAAAGAGAGGCTCGGTGAGGTTATGTGAGGTGCCCAAGAACACACAGCTAGGAAAGGCGAGGAGGAAAGGCAGGGCCCAGGAGAAAGGCTGCGGCTCCTTCCTGAGTCTCTCAGCAGCTCCCCACTAAGAAAGACCCCAGCCCAGGCCCACAAAGACCACAGCGTACAGGAGCTTGACGAATCATCAGGGTCGGTGTGGCTCAGTTGGCTGGGGCATCGTCCGTATGCCAAAAGGTTGCGGGTTTGATCCCTGGTCAGGGCGCGTATGGGAAGCAACCGTTCGATGTTTCTCTCGCTCTCTCTCTCTCTCTCTCTCTCTCTCTCTCTCACACACACACACACACACACACACACACACACATACCCCTTCCTCTCTCTCTAAAAAAAAAAATCAATAAAAATATGTCCTTGGGTAAAAATTAAAAAAAAAAAAAAGAGGAATCCTCATTGCTGCAGAGAGAGAAGCTCATCCCTGGCTGTAGGTCCAGAGGGGTGTGTTTTGCTTCCAAGAGGATACAGAGCCCCCACCCCACTGTACAGAAAAACTGGGGGCATCGCAGTTGGGAGGGCATCTCTCAGTGAGCCTGGAGGGACCAACACCTAGAGGTGCAGCCTTAGAAGACACACCTCCTTGCTCCCCTCTGCCCATAGAACAAGCACTCTGTCAGTGCCAGCTTGCACAACAGGGCTTGTGGTGACCCCACGCCACCGTGGGACTTCAGGTACCAGGAGGCCCTGAGGGCCCGTCCCTCACTGATCACTGTGATGCCTACTTCAGCATTCTCTCTGGAGGTTTTGCGAGCTGTGGTCAGTGGAGTGGGCACTGGATTCAAGAGGCACATGTCCTCAGGCTGCACACTCTATGCTACTTGAATCTGCCCAGGGCTGAGGGCCATTTGTGTGGTCCATGTTCAAAAATCTCAAGATGGAAACTCAGGGCAAAGCGGGTGTTTAAAACTCTAGGACTGATGCCCAGTTCTAGAGTTGCTCTCTGCATGCCCTTGGCCACGCGTAAGCTGTGTGACTTTCGGCAAATCACGCTCTCTCTCTCTCTCTCTCTCTCTCTCTCTCCTTCATAAACGAGAGGTGACAGTGCCTGTCTTTCCCGGATTGCTGTGCGGATTAAATGCAGGAAGGGCGCACGGTGCTTAGCACCCAGCATAGTTTCAGTGGAGGCTGACCCACGTGCAGAGTCTCAGCAGACAGGGCACAAATGTAAAGCAAACGATGCTGCTATGGGCGGCCAGAGGCAGGGCAAGTCAACCCTCCGCCCAGAAATCCAGCCATTTTTTCTGCCACAAGCCCTCAGTGACCACCAGGCTAACCAATGCTAAGCTCCACGAATGCGAGCTGGGGGCACAGACAAAGGAGACCTTGTCACTGCCTCCAAGAAGCCCATGGACTGGTAGGAGGGACTCCGCTCAGTGGGATCAGTGTGACAGGAGGCGGCAGAGGGCCCGGGCAGGCCCTCGGGAGTCTCCTAATCCAGGTAGAAGGGGCCTGGAGGAGGGACACCTGGGCTAAGGCTGAAAGGTTAAGTAGGAGAGGAGTCGGTGACCTAGGAGTCTAGGCGGGAGACTCAGCAGGTGCAAAAGCGCGTAAAGGAGGGGAGGCGGGGATTATTTACATCCAGCAACCAGGGGGTTGGGGTTGGGGCTGCTGCCCGAAGACAAAGATAGGAGGGCACTATTTCAAAGCACAAAGGCGATTGCAGACGCTGGGGATTACATAGCCTAGCCTACCGGTTCATCATTTTGATGGTCCAGGAAGATCACAGGTCTCCGGGAGGTGCTTCAAGACTGGGGTTGCAGAAACCTATTTCTCCAGGCCTGCTGGCACGCTTCTCCTTGGACGCGGGTCGCAGGGGAAAAGGCCCCTACCCCGCGGCGGTCTCTCCTCCCTCGCCCTCCCACAGCTGCTGCTCGTCGCCCTCTCCTGGCAGCGCCCTGCCAGTGCATCCGAGCAGGGGAACGCCGGCCTGCTGCAGTCCAGAACGCCCTTCGGGATCACAGCCAAGCCTGCTCCTTTGGGATGAGCAGTAGTGCTGCCCATCCTTTGCTGCCTGAACCTGGCTGACTCCGCGGAAGGAAAGGAGGCCGGAAAGGTGGGCGCTTTGGGCTGAAGGTCTTTATTCTGAGAGCAGTAGAGAGCCATGAAAAAGGCATGCGAGCAGGTTAGAAACACGAGCAGGGCTGTTTTTCAATGTTCATTCTGCTTCGGAGAACAGCCTGGAAGAGCAGGGCATTCAGGAGCATGGGTTGCATTGACTGGAAGGGCTGCAGGGAGCAGGGGTCCACACAGCCCACCGCGGTAAATAATCACCATGGTGAGAGCCCACAGGAAGCACAGAAGGCAGGCAGGCCTCCCACCCTGCCCCACAGTTGGTCTTTTACCCCAGAAAGCACCTTCGAATCTCCAGAAAAGATGCAGACCAGTCTCTGCAGATTCATCAGGTCACAGGTCTGTTAGAGAACTGAGCGATTTCCCCTTCCTGGAGTCCTGTGGACATGGGCCCAGACAATGGGACAACAGGACATTGCTCTTCTCACCAGGCTAGAGCTTCCCACCTCAAACCCCACTGGCTATCTAAACATCCTGTGGCCTCGCATTAGTCTGGAATGGTCACCGGCTGTCTCATACCTCTGTGTGCTTTGATCCGAAATGGAAAACAGCTTTATTGATTAATGCAGCTTGGTTGAAAAAAAAAATCTTTCAAGACAAGGAGTCTAGGACAAAGCAAGGCGTGATTTCAAAAAAGAAAAGGTAGGGACTGATTGGCCCCACCTGGCCATACTCAATGCCTGGCTCTGCCCTGCCGAAACCACTGTGCCTATAATGCAGTAACGGAGAAACCCCACAACCGGGCCTGCCCGGTGCCTTTTGCCAGGGCGGGCCCAGGCCCCGGACCCCCAGCCACCACACTTGGCGAGAACGGCGTTATCACTTCGATCCTTCCGCTACCTGTCCTGGGCGGGTGCTTGGGCACCCCTGCCCACAGGCAGGAAGCAGGGCAGCCTGTTCTCCGGGCACCAGTCTCTCCCTGGACAGAGAACGGGATGCTGCTCTTCACCTGGAACCCTTCGCTCCAGGTCCCTGCCCTCTTTGACCCCCACTGGGGGTGCCTATCTTTGCCCGACTCATTCTTGCCCTCTGAGAGGTAGATGAAGCCCTGGTTTCTCCAGGCTTACTCCACTATCCCCACAGCCCCCCTCCTCTCTGTCCCAGTCCCAATGCCACTGGACAGTATCTGTCTGTTTCTCCCACTAGAGCCCACACTCCTCACGGGCAGAGCTGGTGACTGCCCTGCTCTAAATCTAGTATCGAGATGTAGGATGATTTTTTTTATCTTCACCTGAGAACATGCTTATTGATTTTAGAGAGAGGGGAAGGGAGGAAGGGCGAGACAGAGAAACACCAGTGTGAGAGAAATATCAATTGGTTGCCTCTCCTATGAGCCCTGACTGGTAATCAAACCACGACCTTTTAGTTTATGGGACGAAGCTCCAACCAACTGAGCCACACTGGCCAGGGCAGATATAGGATGATTTTTAAATGAAGGAGCAAATGAAAGCAGGGGAAGAGCCCCCAAGATCCTAAAACCATGTCCCGCTACAGGGCCCATGAAAGGATCCGGGCAAGGCAATGAAGACATCTTTAGGTTTTAGGTGTCTGCATCGGACTTCCTTAAGAGGCCTCCATTTCTTAACAGCAGTAACAACGATAAATGAAGTCTGGTCTGTCTCTTCCTTGGTAACTGAAGTGGGGGGGCAGGGGAGGGCCATAGTGAGCCCGCAGCGGACGCAGGCTGAAGGCCCCCAGCTCCTCTACCCAACGCTGTCTTCCACAAAGATTTAAAGAGAATACACCTTCCACAAGGATTTCCATTGCTCATTTTATTTCAACAGTCAACTTGTCCCCAGAGAAAAAATTACTGACATCATAGGTACTTTGGAAGCACCATTCTAGTCTCTGAGAACTGCATCGGTGCTTACAAATGGCCTACTTTTTTAAGTTGGCAATCACTATAAAAACACTAAATAAAAAAACTTTAATAGATTTTTTAAAAACTAGAAATGCTGCCTACAAATGGCTCAAACTTTATGGAGGGGAGGGGAAGCAGCCCCAGCGGCCATGGTGTTTACTAGTAAAGCCCCCTGGAGAAGGGGCGAGGGGCAGTGGCCAGGGCGGCCATGGGCGGCAGGGCAGCAAAGACGGGCACTCCAGAACCTGCTGTCAGTGCCCCGATCCTGGCTGCTCGCGCTGGCCGCCCGGATGCGCTGGGAGCCCGACGTTGGTGCTGCCCCCAGCTGGGGCTGGGTGGAGGCAGAAGGCTGAAATGCATGGGGCCTCCTGCCCTGGAGCAGGGTCTGAGGGAATCAAAGGACGCCCCTGAGGGCGTCTCACAAAGGCTATCACAACCCAGAGATGGTTCAATTCATTCCTAAACCGAGTTTCCACCAGCCCCCACTCCTCGGAGCCCTGGCCCTCCTCTGGGAACTCCCTCCTCCCTCCTGCTCAAGCTCACGTCTCAGGACTGAGAGAAACTTAGAAACCATCCTCTTTCCTCAGATCTTGAAGTAGGAGTTAACTCTATCCTATGTCTATCACTACCTTCCCTCCCTAAACATCACTGAACAAAGACAAGAAAATCATTGCTGTCACCCCCTCACCCCGCCCACTGCCCCGCTCGGCAGGCCCGAGGGCCCGGGCCTAGTTGGGCTGCTGCTGAGACGGTGGCTGGCGGGGTTCCTGTGGCACCTCGGCACCCTGGTTGTCTGCAAAGAACAAAGAGGAGGGACTAGATTTAGATGTAGGAAAAACTACCTATTTTCAGGTGTAAACGATCTACATGGCACTCTCATCATTCCTGGGCCCCAAGGAGAATTAATTTGCCTTTAATTTGCTAGGTGTGGGGAGGCTGGACTTCTAGTCTGCAAATGATCCAGGCTCAAGTTCAAACTCCAGTCCTGCCTGTCACAGGCTGGGTGGCATGAAACAAGCTACTTGGAAGCTCTGAACCACAGCTCCTCTTTCTGTCAAATGAGATGATACCTACCTTGCAACATCAGGCCAGCATGGGGATCAGGTAAAACAGCAAGTGAGAACTAGCTCTCACTAATGTGTTTATCATTTCAGGTTCTGTTTAATACCCAGAATAACCTCGTGAGGTAGGGAGTGTTCTTAGCCCACTTTTACAGATGCTGAAACTGAGAAACCAAGGCGTGAACTAACTTGCCCAGCGTCACACGGCTGGTGAGTGCTGGAGCCAGGCTGCCCAGCGCCGGGGCCAGCATGCCTCGAGCCCCCCAGGCCGCCTCCCCAGCCCGCAGACCCAGGCACCCCGCGCAGCGAGTGAGCACCGGGCCCGTCCCCGCTTCCGTAAAGTGAGAACGGTGTCGCCAGACTAGCCTGGCTCATGAGATTTTTTTGACAGTCATTTTAAAGACTGTGCTGAGTCTGCCAACCTTTTCCAAATCATTTCTTTGCCTAAAGGGCCTCAGGGGAGGACTGAGAGAAATTAAAAAAAAAAAAAATCCTTAAATGTAAAAGTAACGCAACCCAGAGATGGTTGAATTTATTCTGCAAAGGGCCCTTAAGAGAAAACCCAATGCATTTTCACGTTCGAATTTCAGGTGACTTTCACAGTAACCCAAGGAAGGGGGTCATTTTACGGATGGGAAGACTGAGGCCTGGGCGGGGTCTGTGACTGACTGGCGAGTCTCACCCAGCGCCCCACTGGCAGAGCCGAGAGGGGCAGGGTCTCTGGCTCCTGGTCAGGCTCTCTCTCCAGAGCAGCCCGAAGAGAGGAATCATCCCTCCTAGGCCGAAACTGGGTCCTGCCGCTGCTCCAGGCTGAGCGTTTATTTGCTGCTTCCCCTGCTAGAGAGGCCTGGCACCTCTGTTCTGAACACCCACGCTCACGCCTTCCTCCACATCTTTGCCCAAGGGCCAGGAAGAGCCATTTCTGATAGAGCCCGGGAGGCGGCCGGAGAATGCTGCTGAAGTCTGAGCTACGCCGCTTACCGCTATGAGAGCCCCTCAGGGCTCCACTGGTTTCCTCAGCCGAGATGGCACCCAACCTCCCTTGATGCTTGTGTATGGATTTGGGGGGGCGGGGGGCAGTGTAAGGAAAGAACTTTTCCCAGGCCCAGCACATTTTAACTCTGTTCTACATTTCCCCTCTCCACATCTACTTCACATTAGCCCCCTTCCTCCAAAAAGGTCTCCAGGTTCCCCTGCACACTACAAGCCTAGTCTTCACGTACCAGTGGTCCCCTGGTCCGCATCAGAATGGATGACCAGTGAGAAAGGTGCTGGTGGTGGAGGCGGCGGCAGCGGTGGCAGGAAGTGGATCGCAGAGAGGAAGCCTGGTGGGAGGAACTGGGGCTGTGGCGACAGCGGTGGCGGTGGCGGTGGCGGCGGCAGCAGAGGTGGCGGCGGAGGCGGCAGCAGAGGTGGCGGTGGCGGCAGCAGAGGTGGTGGTGGCGGCAGCAGAGGTGGCGGTGGGGGATAGTTTGGCTCCGATACCTGCATGGCACAGATAGCAGAGAAGCCAGACAGGGGAGAAGGTTAGCCAGACGGGCTGACCAAACATGTCCCAGTCTCCCAAATGGGGGGTTCCCATGGGCTAGATTCACCTGTGTGGTGCAAACACCTGAACACAAGGCATTTGAAATGGGTTGTTCAGCAAACACCCACCTAATGGCTGAAGGCAAGAAGGAGGGGCAGGAACATCGCAGATAAGCCTGGGGAAGAGCCACACGGTCACAGTGACTGGGCCCTTCCGTCTGCACTTAGATCCATTGTGTCATTTCACCCTTATGACCTGAGAAAGGCGGTTCTCTTACCATCCTCATTGTAATGATGAAAAACAGCGTCAGTGGAGTGAAGCTACAGCCCCCAGGCCACAGAGCCGGTGAATGACGGAGGCAGGACTGGACCCCAAGTCTGTGTGACGCTACCACTGTACGCTGGACGAGAGCCAAAGCACTACCAACCACTTGTGGTCCCAGCTTCTGGCACACGTAATGACTTAGACTCAAGAGTCGGGGGGTCTTCAGGGACCCTATTCTAACAGGACAGGACACCTGGGTGTAGTGCAGCTATTACTGAGTCAGGGAAGCTGGTTGACCTCAGGAAATTGGCTTCAGCCATCAACCATTCCGTGCTTCTGCTACTTCTTCAGAAGATGGCAGCTAACCCCATGCCACTGGACCCCAAGGCCGGAAGAAAGGGATCTGGAGGGGTGATGACTGCAGACTCAAAGTTTAACTGAGAAAGACATGAATATAATAAAAAATAATAATGAACTTCAGCTGTAGTTCCTATTATTTATTCTGCATCCAGATACTTCAGAGCGGCACTTTGCAAACTGTGTTCCAGAGAATCCCGGTGTCCTCCGAGATATTTCTAAGTGCTTTTAAGTGTTCTTTGTCAGGGGAGTTTGAGAAACCCCACATATTGCTCACACAATAGTAAGTCACTCCTGAGCATATTGCAGCCTCGAGGTAGTCTGCAAAAATCTCCTTAGATTAACCCAGCATTCCCGAACTTAATTTAACCACAAGAAACGAAAAAGGCCTACTTTCAAGTGCTTACTAGATGCCAGACCCTGTGCCAGGCACCTTATTTAATCTGTCAATGGTCCTATGAGATAGGTATTCTTACCCTCCTTGTACAGACGAAAAACCCAAATGAGGTCCTCAGAAACAGGGGGCTTCTCCAGGCCACATAGCTGGTAAAAAGAAGAATGGACGCCAGGATTGCCCGACACCAGCCCCTGATCTTTTGTGGGAAGAGAACAGAGGAAGCAGAGAAGCAGCAGGTGGGACAGAGACAGGAATAGAAGGTGGAAGACATCCCCTGGGAGGATGTGGGTCCTGGGCAGGGGGGAGCAGAACAAGGATGAGAGCCATTCACAGGCTCCTGGGTTGGAAACAGCTTTCCGAATAAATGCTGGATCTTCTATACAGACATGAAGTGGGGAGGAGGGGGATTATCAGTGCTTTAATTGCAAGCTACTCCGCCAAGTTTCTCCCTGGATCACAGCTCCTGCCTAGGGCCTGTGGCGGCAGCACAGGCCCAGATAAATGAACTGAGATCACACTGTTAACAATGGCCGTCTGGCGGGCCTGTCAATCAGAGCCCCGCTCCGGACGCCGGGCTCCAGGCTTGTGTGTGAGCAGACGGTGGGTGCGTGCTCCACTTGGCCAGGACCTCTCTCTTTGTGTGGAGGCTAGGGACGCCATGCTGTCCCTGGGGCTGTAAGGGGGTGGCCGGCACCCACAGATCTCAGCGGGGCAGGGTGGTGGTGAGCCTCGTTTGCTCTACCTCTGTCTGAGAGGCAGGCTCAGGGTAGCGAAGAGCACCTGGCTCCAGAGTCAGGGTGGCCCAGGTAAACGTCCCGTTTCTGTTATTGGCCTGCGGTGTAATGTGGATCCCAGTCCCTCAGTCACCAGTTCTTTTCCAAGCCTTTTTCCTCTACTCTACAACGGGATAACAACATGTACCTTGAAGGCTCAAATAAGGGTCAGCAGACACCCTAGAAATTATCAAGAACAGTGGTTTTCAGACTTTTCCCGCTTCAATCAATGGAAAATGATTTATAAATAAAACTTTACGATATCTAAAACAGAGAGGAGGGATACGGCCGAGGCCGAAGCAGGAGTGGGGATCCAGCACCCCACGTGCCCGGCCTGCCTGGACAGGGCTAGGACCCTGCTGTGCTGGCTCCACACTTGGCGGCTAATGACTCTCATTGCATAAAGGTCAAGCTTTCCTCTTTTTTCTTTATCATGTTCCACATTAAAGCAAACAAGCCTGCTCTCTCCTCACTCCTCTCCACCCTTCACCCAAGGGAGACATCTCTCTAACACCCAGCGTTAGGCTTTTCGCTCTGAGGGAGGGACTAAAGGCAATGGCGGTCCACATTTCTGCAAACGAGAGCTGCACTTGAGCCGGCCTCCTCCACAGGTCCAGCCTTACGGGCCCAAAGTCAGGGCTGGTCGCACGGGCCTTTCACTATCCTGCCTGCGGTCCTGGCGGCCCCCAGGGGTTGCCAAAAAGGAGAGGGCTTAACCTATCCTGATCTGGAAGTAGCTGGTAACCAAAGCTGCAGAACCCGGTCACCCCAACTTTTATCTCACACACCAGGGGTGGCCTGACTTCCATATTCAGTATTCAAAACTCCAGGCTTACAGAGTACAGCAGCTTTTAACTGACCATTCATCTTATAAAAGGATTAAATTTCATTCCTTCTTTCAACACATGTTCCTAAGGTGACAGGTGTTTGGAGAAAGGTTTCCATATTTTTCATGACTAACCTTAAATGCCACTTCTTTCTGAAAGTCCTCTGCAGTCTCAAGGGGGCCATACCTTTGGGCAGGGAACCCACATCTGCTCTTGCCTCTGCCCTAAACTATACGGCCCCAGGAAGGCGGTATTTCCTTTCTGATGCCCAGCAAAATGAAGGGCCCTTCTAGCACCGGCATTCCACGAGTCCAGGCGGGTGGTCACTCGGTCAGTGTTCCCAGGCTCACCTGAGATGTGTCTGAGCTCACAGAGCTTTTTAGCCTACAGCTCTGAAAAGCAAATGCCGCAGCCCAGGCTGACCTGCCTATACATGATTGGACTTACCTACAGGTGCGCATTCCCAAAGGAGCACACTGTACAAGGAAGCCAAGTGGCTTCCTGGAATTGAGCTTCCTTACACACGCATAAGAGCAGCAAGAGCAAACAGGATAAGGAGGAACCCAGGAAGGAGTCGGGATGGCACTCACCAAGCCTCCTCCATGGTACTGGCTGTAGGACACATGCCGGAAGCCCTGCTGCAGGGGGATCCCCAGGCCTGGGGACACATCCTGGTAGCCCAGCGGGAATGGGCAAGAGGAGTGCATGCCGGAGCAGCTGGGATACAGCTTGGAAGGTTCTCTCTCCAGGTACTCAGGCGCCGCCACAGAATCTGAGCTGATGTTCAAAGAGAGCCCTAAAAAGGCAAGCAATGAGGGAAGTATTCAAAACACAAAAAGCTAGGAAAAAGAGAATCACATTACTATCTGAGTAAACACTCAGGTCCATTTACAAAGGTCCACATCCATTACGCTTTTGACCCTCCACTTTTTAAACCTTTCGCCCACATCCCACTGTTCAAAAAAGTCCTCGGCACAGCCAAGAAGCCCCATGAGGCCTGATTCCTGCCTCTGCTCCAGCCTCCTCCAGTGTTTCCTCTTTCTCATCCACCTCAAAGCCTTTGCAGATGCTGTTCCTTCATCTTGGAAGGCTTTCTCCCCTAAACCTATTCTGCCTTCTAAGTATTCAACTTCTACTCTTCCTTAGGACCACAGCCAGACCATTAACTATTAGAAGCCTATACGCGGACGTGTGTGATTCTTTGGTCAGTGCTGCTCCTTGCACCCGGACAACATCCCTGAGGGCAAGGAATCTGACTTTCCCTGGTCACCTTTTCATCACCAGTGTCTGGCACGCAGCTCAGTGCTCAGTCCCTGTTCGTTGAGATGGAAGGAAGAAAGGCATTGTGTCGGTGCAAAGGTATCCTTTTCCTGCAGGATTGCTGTTCTCTGGGGACCAGATTTCCCTAGCATATGCCAGAGGACAGAAATGGCCTTCAGGGAGCAGCCAGGCCAATCCCCTTAATATCCAGAAGGAAGGGCGGGCGGCCTAAGGGGGCAGAGTGAGCAGCCCCCGGCCCCCTGACTCGGACTTGTGCTGCTTCTATCACACATCGCAGGAAAAACCAACAGGGGTCTGTGCTCAAACAGGGCTATTTTTTTTAAAGCCTCAAATCTACGAGCAACTTAAAGTTGTATTTTAATACTGAAAGCATAATTTACATAGGAACAATGTAATTTATGCACACAGTAGGCAAGAAAAAGCAGACAGCATCTCAATAAGCCACCTTTCTCCTCCCGCGTGGAGCAAAAGAGCTGTTCCATTCCCACCCACACCCAGGGAAAGCGTGGGAGAGGGTATGAAATGGGGTGCGCAGGCACAATGGGGGAGGGGCCTCCGCATGGCAGATACGGGAAGAAGGGTGGGCAGGCGAAGGAAGTCCTACAGGGGAAAGAGGGGGGTGGGGGGAGGCTCCCACCCAAGAAAAGCATGGGAAAAGGTGAGCAGGCGGATTGGAGCAAGGCACAGCTGAACAGGGGTCCCCTAGAAAAAGCCGTCAGCTCTTGGAAAAGAGGGAAGAGCGCACAGGCGCAGTCATCACTGCGCTGGCCCACCCACGGAGACGCTCTGGGGGAAGGCGCCTCCAGTGCAACAAAAGAGCGGGAAGAGATGCGCAAGTGCAGTAGGGTCAATGTCTCCACGAGGAGCCCCGGGTAAGAAGACTGGAGGCCATTTTCTTCTTGCAAGATGGAAAGGGAAAAGGTGTGTCTAAGTATTAAAAATCGTCTGCACCACCCACTCCTTTCTATCTTTTACCTTTTTGCAAAAAGGCACGCAACCCAAATTCGTATTTAGAGAAAATTCTCTCAGAGCAAGTTTATCTCAGAAAGCACTTTCCCCACCCCCACCCCCTCCCCAAAGTCCCGTCCGGAGACGCCAACGTGGGGTGCAGGCAGGCCGCAGCCCTAGGAGGGACCAAGGGCAGAGGAAGGCCGCGTGGGGCCTGGGAATCTTACCGAAGCTGAACGGCGAGCTGGGGATGGGCCGCAGCGGTGTACGCGTCTCTGTGTGGCCGGAAACTGCCATGCCTGCGGCCTCCGCCCGTGGCTGGGGCCCCACACAACTGGGAATGGCCACGGCGGCTCCTTCGCTGGCACCCGTGGGGCCGCAGCCGGCCAGAACTGGCTGGAAGGCGCTGGGGCCGGGGCTTGGGCCACGCGGTGGTCTCTCCAGCAAGTGGGTGGCCGCGCGATCCGCAGGGCCCGGCTCCACTGGGCCCCGCTGCACGCCTGCCGAAGTGGCAGGCGGAGGAAGCGGAGGGAGGCTGGCGGCTGGGGCAGTGGCTTCGGCCGCGGAGGCTTGCTCCTGATCTTCCTCGGAGGCCTGCTTCCTAAGCATCTTCTGCGCGGCCATGATCTTTTGGCGTTCAGTGATAAGGTAGCACTTCTCGCAAGCGCACTGCTTCCAGCGACAGTTGCCCGCGTGGCCCTTGACTGCCACCAGGAAGCCATGGTTGCGGCACCGCGAGCATTTAGGAGTGCGCAGCATTTTGTCGGCCAGCTTGGCGGGGTCCGCCTTCATAATACAACCGCCACCTCTAGGAGCTGCCGAGCAAGTGAGCAGGGAAGAGCAGGGCCCCCAGAAGTCCCTGGTGCTGGGGACATTGGATACACTTGTAACAAAGTTGTTCTCAGTACATGCCAGAGCTGCAGCAAGACCCCTTGCATATTCTCAGCTTTGGAAGGGGGGTGGTGCATTATTTGGAGTTCTGTGCCTTGATTAATCAGGTGCAAAGGATTGGGTTGAATAAATTCTACACAGAATACTATTGCATGTATGTCATCTGAGTTATCTGAAGTTTTAGGCATTTAATTTTCTGAAATTTCTATTGTTGCCAAAAAGACAAGGTATTTTGTAACTTCAAAAAAGGCGGAATAGTATTCAACGGTCCACAGATTTAAAACTCCAGAGGAATGTAGCTCTCAGTAAACCCATTCCAGTAGAAAAGCTTTCTAAGATACAAGCCGCGTTACTCCTTCCAAAAGCTGGTGCTAAATTTCATTTCTCGCTCCTGCAGAGAAGCGGCTTTCACAGTGATGCTTCCAGAATATTCTCAAGAGCTCAGAGCTGTGTGGTAGTTGCTCAAGGATGTGTCCTGATAGTAGTTCCCATGTAATACTCTTCAACTCTGGAAGGTGGAGTGTTGCTGTTTGTGATGCCTTCCAAAGTAAGGCATACTTAAAACGCTTTAAAGTAAAATAGACCTAGGATATTTTAGCATGGGTTTGAATCATTGCTTAACTGTGCCATGAATTTACTTATACCTGTAAAGCAACCCAAATCTTGAGGCGCCTCAAAAGTTGACATGAATTTCATAGTTTCCCAAGGCTGCTAAGTTACTTCATTTTCTCATTTGATAGAAATTTGTGACACCCTAAGGTCTTGTCTTTTTTTTTCTAATGTCCCTAAAAAGAAAAAAAAAATGGGCCACTCACACCTAAATCGAAAGCTTATAATCATAGAATCAGTTATGTTTAAAAGGCAGTTACGGTTAACACCTGACTAAAACACGTGCACTTTAAATTGCCCTTTTTCTCAAACTCTGGTAGCAGAATGTTCTGTAGAAGTAAGTCCTAGCTAGTGTCCTTCTTGGTTTTCCTGTGCCCCTGGTTGCAGCTGAACTATGCATTTCTCACCAGCTACCTGAGAATAAGAAATATTTGCCATTCTGAGGCTGATTAGATACTGAAAGGCTGAATAGGGGTTTGTAAAACCTTTCTTTCTGCTTGAAAGAAATATATTCCTATCTCATTAAGAGGGCAAGAATATATCCTTCCGTATTATTTGGCCCTTCAGGAATTTCACTGGTAGTTTTACATCCATTTTAAGAGATCTAGGTTCGTCTCTGCTAAAAGGACAGGCAAGTTCTATTCTGACTCCACCCAATTCAAAATGTTTTTCTCCACTGACTCAGTGACTGACTGTCATTTGAAAATGGTAATTAAAAATCATAGTTTCAGTACTACTGTCAAAAAATCTAGGGCATAAGCTTCATTTTTTTCCTGATACTGCAAATTTAAGGTCCCTTTCTGCATTACCAAATTTAAATTTTTAACATTAGATGACATCAGATAAGGCCTGAAAAAAAGAAAACCATTCTCATTTACATTTCATGTTTGACCCCCCAAGTTCTTTTCATTTTCCTATTAATGATTTAAAGGGAAATCCTATTCAAAGCCAAGTCTTTGAATTAACATATTTTAGCCTTGTTAACTACAGAATGTTTTTATATTTACTTCATAACTTTCGGGCTAAAATATATCCAAGGTGTTGTGAATTTGCATAGTGCTTTAGAACATTAACAAGCCACCATATATCTTTTTAATCAGTAGTCACATCGTAAGATGTAGAAGCCCCAAGGTTTATACAGTAAATAAATCTAAGAGGAAAAAAAAGACTAGTTTATTTCTCTTCCCCACTGAAGTCTCAAATTATATAGGTAAATTCCAATAGAGCTTTATTTATTTCACTCTTGGAAATTCAGGCAAATTGATGGTTTTGTTTTATTTAGCCTGCGGACTGATTATTTCTTAGGCTGCTGCTTTTTAAAATGTATACATTTCTTTAAATTGTTACTTTAAAAGATGGTAAAAGATGGTAACAGATGGAAACGGCATCAAAGTGAAAAACTGAAAGTCAAAAGGGTGGGAGCAACAAGTACACAACATCCCCCTTACTTCCCCACACCTAAACCTTAGGAAATTTATGTCTAAGTCAGTCTGCATCATCATAAGCAATGGTTTATAAAATAACAAGTTATAGTTGCTGAGGAATCAGCAGTTTGACTAATTCACCATAAGGGGACTGGTTGGTGGTCATACCTGACTCCTGGCTTCAGCAATGACCCCCTTTCCCTTGGAGCCTCAAGTTTCCTACCTTGAATAATGCCTCTTTTTCTTTGCTTAATGTGATTGCTATTAGTATTGTTCAATTCATATTTATTTTAAAGTGCTCTGTATTATGCAATGCATGGGGTATCATTTATAATCATTAAATATTGCATGCACTGTAATGTTTCCTTAATGGTGGCACTCGAGTAAGGAAGGCCTTTTTTGCCAATAGCATCTTTTTCCTCAGCAACAGATAACCCAGATTATCTGCTGTCTTCCCCTTTTTTCGGCTTTCTCAAGTGAACAGTGAAAACTTTACGAAGATTTTGCAGGGGATGGAGGGAAGGAATTACATGACACACCCTAGAACAAATACTTTAAGATCCCGCCTTAGCATTTCTGTTTTCTCAAGATCCAGTTCTGACGTGCCACACCCACTAGAGAGAAACTGGTCTCTTGTCCCTCTTCTCCCCCCCACCCCACCCCCAGACTCTAGCTCTCTAGCTTCTTTTTCCTAGATTTTTGAGAGCTCTGTAACAGCTGTGACTATCTTATTTTCCTTTATGTCTAGCACAAAATAGACATTCAGTAAATATTTGTTGAATGTATAAATGAATCTTGCCTCCCTCTCCTGCCAATGTCAAAGTTATAATTGGCACAGTAAATCAACTTGGCTTCAGCAACTTTCCCCAAACATTATACAAAACAGAAAGCTCAGAGATAATAAGACCACTCTCCCAACAAGCAGAATTTGGGGATCAACTTTGGTTCCTTGGATTCATCCTCTGTCCCTAATGGTTTAATAACAGTAATTGTAATAGCTAGCACTAAGTATGTATATATACCAGTAATTCTTAAGTCTTTTATGTGTATTAATAAAATCCTCACAACAGCCCTCTAAGATGGTGCTATTATTTTCACCCATGTTTTATACATGAGTAAACTGAGGCCCAGAGAAAAGTAACTTGTCCAAAGTTTTACAGCCATTAAATGGCAGATCCATGATTCAAAACTAGGAAACCTATCCTCAGAGTCCATGTTCTTCACCACGTATCTGCTAACTCAATATTTCTTTTAAACAAACACAGTGCTCTTCTCAAGAAAACTTTGGTGATAAGTAGAAATGTTTGTCTTATTAAATACTCCATTACAGTTGGGGCAAAAGCGCATAAAGGTGGTAGCAATCTGGGGAAACTTCTTAGGACACCTTGCTTAGTTGTTTTCCTACACCCACAGCCGATATTTATCACCAACTATGGACTAAACATAAGGGACACAGAAGTAAATAAAAAAACAGGATCCTTACCTTTAGTCATATATACTAGCTGGCAAACCACACAGTAAACAATTCCAAATGAAAGGGGAATGGTGAGGGTGGAGAGGGCAGGATACTATGGGAACCCATAAGAGGGTCCTAACCTTCATCAAAAAATCAAGGAATACTTCCTTGAAGGGCTTTTTTCTAAGCCGAGGCCTAAAGGATGCACAGGAGTTAGCCAGGTACAGGAGCAGGAAAGTCGTGTTCCTGACTGAGGGGAACAGCAAACTGGAAGGCCTGCAGCGTGGCTAGAATACAGTGAGGTCCGGAGACTGGGAGAGACAAGGTATAGAAGTTAAGCAGTAGCCAGGTCTTGGATGGAATCCTTGGGGGGAAATACGGGCGTTGCTCTCAAAGACTAAGGAAAGAAAACACGGCAAGGGCCATGCCAAACTGGAATCCACATACCCAAACGTGTAGTCCCTGCCCCTGGTTTTTCTTTCAGAAAGTAGAACAACAAGTAACTAGGACTTGCCTAGGTATTTCAAGATTGAAATGGAGTTCAATAGGGTTTTCTTCGGGTGGGTGGTTCAGGTGGGACACACATATATTGCCAAGGCCAGCCATGGCCCTGAACTAGTGCAATTCTAGGCGGGGTTGTTCCTTCTCACCCTGGAGCCCTGCTGACTGATTCGTGTGATCCTCCTAGGAATCTTAAAGAGGCCAGGCAGTGATGGAAGACAAAGGAGTGAGAGAAAAGGAGAGTGAGATGAAATCAAACAGAAAGCAGTTGATGAGGGTATACATTATTAAAAGGGAATAATAGCTTTAATATCACTGTCCTTTGTTAAAATGCAAATTTGATTTAACACAACATGTACAAATTTAATGCCAATATATGCAGGCACTGTTCCCTAGTAAAATTAGAGTCAAAAAGAACAAAGAAGCAAAGAAAATTAAATTTAACCCTCCTTTTTCTATGTATGTTCCTTGTCTAGTTTCTTAGGATACTAAATACCTATTTATTGAGAGAGAGAGCAAGCTAGGCCAGAATTTTCCCCTAAATTTTGCTTTTATGAAAATGGCAAGCAGATATCAAGAATTTATTTCAAAAGACCTTTTCATTTTATGTCAGAGTCAGTAAAAATTCAGTCCATGTTATAACTATAAACAGATGGCAAGAAAAACTGCTGTAGAGACAGGCAAACTGGGTGAGAACCTGATCACTACTTATTAGCTGTGTTACCTCAGCTAAATCACTTAACTTCTTTGGGTCTTAGCAGTAGTAGCAATAGCAAAAATACTTGTGCAAGGTACTGTAAATTCCAATGCCCCACATTTATCCCATTGAATATTAATATTTCATGAATGCATACAGCTTTGCAGACACGGTCTCATTTAAACCACAGAACAACATCTATAAAGGAGGTAGTTTTATTGCGGTTATTTGACAAAAGGTCAAATGAAGCTTAGAAAAGTTCAGGCATGTCTTACCCAAGGTGTACAGGAAGTAGCAGAAACATGTATGAATAGCCTCCAAGTCTGTATTCTTAACCACTGCACTATATTGCCACCATTTAGTTATTTCATTTACTTTAACTATGAAGTAAGATCTCTGATTCTTGCAGGATTAATGAGATAATGCCTTTAGAATGCCCAGCACAGTGTCCAGTACCTGGTACATGATTAGCATGCCTTACACTATATCGAGGAGAAAGAAGAGGAAAGGCAATGGGACATGAAGAGAAAGAAGTGGTGTCTCTGACTTACCCAAGGCGACCTCCAACAAGAAGATTTGACTAAGCTGCACAACCTTTCTGGGGAGAGTCAGGCTTTCCGAGCATAGATTAAATCCTGAGCTGTCCAGTACCATAACCATTACCCCCATGTGGCTATTGACCACTTGAAGTGAGGCAAGCTCAAATTAAGATGTACTGAAAGTATAAAATATACAACCGATTTCAAAGACATAGTATGAACAAAAGAATGTAAAATATCTCATTAATAATTTTACATAGATTATATACTGAAGTAATATTTTGGATATATTGAGTTAAATAACTCAATGTGTGGGGGGGTTTTACTTTTTTAATATGGCTACCGGAAAATTTTTAATTATGTATATATTTTGCATTGTATTTCTTTTGGACGGCACTGAATGAGAGATCAGTCTGCTCAGTCCTCCTTCCACTTCCAAAGGCCAGGTTTTCAACAGCAGCTCAAATTCAAGCTGTTACACCATTGCTGTGGGAAATACACCAGGTGGGTTCACAGGTCCTTTCCTCATGTTAGTTAGATTATCTTCACTAACTTGAATTACTCTGCTCTTTAGGGCCTTTCTAAGGAAATCGAAACACTGTCTCATGCGTTAGAACTGGAAATATTTATCTGACTACTAGATTATGTTAGCTAGAGGAGTCTAATGAAACTCAGTTTGCATTTTGAATCTTCACATGCATTGATGTCATTTTTATGGGAATAATGTCATATTTATCTTATTAGTTAAATTATCAGTAAAATGCTGTACAAGCTATAAAAAAGAAGTAGTATATATTAAGGTTACACCATTCCAACAATACATAATCCATCAGATTCTCCTAAGATCCCAACCAGAGGGCATAAGTTGATTATTTACATGCTGCTTGATAAATGTAGTCCTTTGGATATTTAATATTTTAAGAACTCTAGAAATTTAATAAAAAATTATGTGATTTATGCCCTTCCCCCCTAGAACCCACACCAGGTAAACAATTACTACTAGAAGCACTAATGTTGTTTTGCACAGATAATTCTTTAAACAAACAAACAAAAGAAAAAAAAGACAAGATTTATTATGAACAGTTTTTATCTAAGCATGTAGGGATCATTACCTCCTGCAACATTTTCTTTAAACATGGTTAGACTTACTTAGTTTAATGAGTTTGGAGATTGTTGCTTTTTCCCCTTTAATTTGCCAGATAAATCAGGAATATTTATTTTAAGAGACAGTTTAAGGAACTCCGTAATTCCAATCTGTCAGAGTTTTACAAATAAAACTCAGTTGAATGCCTGTCATTGTTTCCAATCTGGTCAAGCAAAGAGATAAAAAGTATACAATTCATCAGAATAATTAGTTGATTGGGGTTAAATAATTCTAAGAATAAACATTTGACCCTCTGGCACATCATAAACCCCCTGGAGTGAGAAGGATTATAAACTACATGTACAAGATTTAAAATGGTCCTGATATACCCTGAACATTATTGCAGGCATGTGGGACACATTTAGATAAGTTAAAACCAAGCGTGGGTTTAGAGTTTAGCCATCTTTGATCATTGGTTTACTAAAGCTTTATTGCTTTGGCGTGAGCATAGGGGAGCACAGAGGAGCCAGTAGAAAGAAAGGAATAGTGGCAGCAGTGCCCCCTGCTGCCTGATGGCCACCTCCCTAAGTTTCAGGGATTTTTAGAGACATGGTACCCCACGGGATAATGAAGCTGTATTAAGCATAAGGAAGTCAGGAAGGAAAGACCAAACATTCTCTGAGGGCCTATGACACTGTGCTATAATTTAATTTAATAATAATATGAATTTCATTACAAATTCAGGAAAGACTAGGATGAAGTTTATGAATAAAGAAACTGAGGTTCAAGGAAGTTAAATAACCTTTACAAGATTTGTAGCTAGATGTGGAATGAGCCAGGATTTGGACCCAGATATGCCTCACTCTAAATCTAGTGGTTCTTATACTGTGGCACACTGTCAGTGACTGAAGGCCATGGGTACAGTTCGGACTCCTGAAAGTATGGTGACCAACCATTCTGACTTGCCTGGGATTGAGAGGGTTCAGGGACACTGGACTTTTAGTGCTACAACTAGGAGAGTCTAGGACAAAAATGTGGCTGAGTTGGTCACCCTGGCTAGAATTCAGCTGATTAAGGAACCAGGCTAGAAGGGTTATATTGGAGGGGTGGGAAGGAAGATTGTCCGGTTGTCTGTCTTGTTCCTCTCTGTGCCACAGGCGAGCAGTCTCTGTCCTACTTATTTTATGCCATGACACATCTGGGAAATTGTCAAAGAAGTTCACATTTCTGCCAGTTATGATTTCTTCAGTTCCTGTCCTAAATCATCGAAGTCAGTTGGAATTTAGTTGACTGAATAAATCAACCACTCAAATGGAGGGAAAAGATTGGAGACTGTAGCATCACAAAAACATGAGTTCTGTGAGGACCAGAAAAGGGGGGTGAGTAACAGAATCGACATTCATAGAATGTTCATTATGTACACAGGGCACCAGGCTGGGTATTTTATATACATTATCTCTTATAACATCTCTAAAAGGTTATAATTATCCCTAATTACAGATTTTTAAATGAAATAAATGAAGCTCAGAAAGAGCTAAATAATTTATCTAAGTTCATACAGTTAGAAAAAAATGTAAACTCAGAATTTATTTTTGCCCAAAGCTGTGACTTTTTCCACTATATTATAGTGCCTGGCACACAGTAGTGCTTAATAAATATTGATTTCCCCTTCCCATTGTCCTTCATTTGCTTTTTAAAATAAAATAACATACCAAAAACTATATTCTCCAAACTCATGATGGATATAGAGATTCATGATGGGAGATAAAGTTATCTGCTTAAGTTCACTGTCCATATTAAACCTGAGAGAATAATTCAAGTAACTACTCCGATTCGCTCTCACTGGTGAGCTGACCGACAATCAGTAAGACCAGATGGGACACTGAACAATGAGACGACACATAAGCAAAGTAAACAATGATCTTAATAGGCTCGTCTGAGGTATTTCCTATACCATTTCGCAAATGGCAGTTTACCAGCTTAGATTAAATGCAAACTAACGCCTGGCACACTACCTAAATACTGTAATTATCAGAAAAACACAAGAAAGGTGGATTAATAAAGGAAAGTTCTCTGGCTTACATATTTTGCCCCTAATTGTGTAGGACAACCTGAACTGGCGGAGGAAAGTGGACAGACATACACAAAGACATGGACAGGGAATATACATATTCAAGATGCCCAAATATATATATATTTGTGTAAAGGGATTGGAGACACCATTAATGGGCCTAAGTATTTATGACCCATTAATCGAATATTCTACATGCCAATTAAAATGTGATGAGAAGGGAGTGAGCAAAAATGACATGGAGGTCAAAAATATCTGCCAGATACTTGAACAAGCAGAGGTTCCGTTAGCAAAGAGGAGTAGGAAACTGGGTAGACAACAACAGTGTCTGCCACTTCATATCTATCGGATGGGAAGAACATTTATCTTACATGGTTGTTGTATTGACTACAGACATTTAAGTCACCTGACAAAGTAGGTATGGACTCGAGAAGTACTTGCTACGGTTGTTTCCAGCACTCCACGATTCTGTTTTTAGAGCTTATGAACATCCTGTTTGGGGAGAGTGTGGGACAGTAATAGCACTGCTTTGGTATATTAATTCAAAGTGTGCCTGGCACATAGTAGGAACTTAATAAAAATCTGTTGAAAGAATGAATGCATGCATTTTAACTCTCTTCTCTTTAACAAATAAAAGAACACAAAAGTTTGTTACATCGGGCCCTGCGGAAAGGTCTACTTTTCATCTCAAGTTAGCAGGAAGAACACAGCAAAAGTGAAGTAATGATTTCAAAAGAGAAATATTGCCCTGCATTACACACATGCCAAGGAGAGAAAGTTCCTCGTGGTGGATGTGTGCTCTGTAATGGCAAAATGTTCTTCCAGGGCACTTTCAGGTTTTACAGACCTTATGGCTGTGTGGCAGTGAAGTCACTGAACTAAGACTTGTCCGAGAAAATTTTGGTCCTGAGGGTTCCTAGATTGGTTTCTTCAAGTTGTACATTTTATTTTGCAATATTTTAATGGTATGGAACAAGTATCTCATACAAACAAAATAAATTAATTTAACCTCTGTTTTCATAAAACAGCCAACGCTCTACGTTACACGCCAGCAGAACATCCAAGGTGTACCTTTAGGAGACAGAGGCCTGAGTAAATGGTAGCTGCCATTATTACTTTAGCCCTCCACTCCTTATTTTCTCTAAACTCCGTTTTTGATAGAATCCAGCATTTCCCAAAATATGCTCCATGGAAGACTATGTCTATAAAATGTGAATAGGTATCATATAATAAAGGGGGTTTGAGATCCAGTAAAATTAGGAAACCCTGAATTAATAAAGTTAAAGTTCTTTACTATGGAACTTCTCGTTAGTACGTTAATGTACCCGGTGAATCTCCAAGACGAAGCTACAGTGCAGTGTTTCTCAGTCTTTTTATTCATTGTCGCCCAGCCCTCCGCCTTCAGGAGCATTTTTAGACTTTTTTCTAACCACCTCTTGCTGTCCTCCTTTCCCTCCCCCTGCCCCCAAATTAAATACTAAGGAATAAGATTCTATTGGGTAGAGTTGAATTTTGTAGGACCACAAATTATTGTGCTAAGATTTTTTTGTCCCCTAAAAAACAATTTTCACCCCCTTGGGAATGAAATCACCTCACTTAAGAACACATGCTCCTCAGACACGTTCGACCATCGATCTTTTTCACGTGGACCAATATTTCTAGGAACACACTTGGGAAGCCCTGATTTAGTCAGCACGGAATATTTTAACACTTCATTGTTCCCTTATGACTCAAGGAGAGTGTCTTCTCTTTCATACTGAACTTCCTGGTGTTAAAAGATAAGTTGAAGCATATTAAAAATTTTAATAGTTTATTTGAGCAAAAATTGATTCCAATCAGGCAGCGCCCAATGGGAAATAATTAGAAGTGCTCCACTGACAGGAGCTGGGGAAAGACTCTTATAGAGAAGACGCCAAAGGAAAGCAAGGAAATTATTTGATTGGCTGTAGCTTAAGCAGCTGCCTTATTTGGGAAGGCCTAGCCGGCTGTTCGTGGTTGTTGTCTTGGTTGGTTGTCCTTGGGTTTCAATTTCCTAGCCTTGAGAAGCTTATAGGCTCAGGTCTGGGTTCCCTTATGGAGACCACCGAGGCATCTGAACTGCTTCAGTCTCACGCCCTCCTCAATTAATTAATTGAACACTGGTATAAGACTACAGTAAGGTCAGGAGTTCAATAAAACTTGTTGATGGAGAAAATTCGTACCTGCCTCTTCTCTGGCCATCGTCCTTAGTTTGCGGTTAGAATTTTATACCAGTCGTTTTTTTAAATTATGGTAAAACACACATAATGTGCACTAATATTAAGTGTATAGCTTAATGAATTTTCAGATTCGTATACATACCTAGTTCAGGATTTAAGTACTGAATTCTTGATGAGAGAAACTTAAATCCTTGATCTCCTGTCATCTGCATACTGTGGCTTTCAAACTTCAGTAAAGTTTAAGGAAGAATACACCTAAGGGAGCTTATTAAAGTTGTATATCCCTACTTTCAGAGATTCTCATTCAGAGGGTATGGGATATAATCTGGGGTTTTAAATAAAGCACCCCAGGTGATTGTGATACAGGCTGTCTACGGATCACACTTCTGAAAAACACTGGCCTCCCTACAGGACAAAAGCTACGAGTTCTCAACAAGTCATTAAGGCTTCTCCTAATTTGACCCAATTCTTTTTTTTTCCAGACTCATCCCTTGGTAGTTTCCACCATGTCGAATTATGCACCTCTCCTTAACAGGTCATATGCTCATGATTACCCTTATCTTGACTGCCTAGACTTACTTACGTAACAGATTTCTGTGCATCCTTCAAGACTTAGCTCTGTGATCATCTCTGGGAAGTCTTCTTAACCTCGTCAGGCAGACTCAGTTGCCCCTCATTGTTTATCCAGAACTTTATTCAAACTCCTGTTATAATACTGATCACATATTATGATTTTTAAAATCTCCTCGTTTAGAACTAAGTAGGAATAGGCCTAGCTCTTTCCTAAACCTCTAACCCGCACAGGACCAGCTCACAGCGGGAGAATGAATGAATGTATGCCACTGATTTACACGTGGAGTCACTCAGTTCTCATTTTCCAGGTCAATGAGACAGCAAGCTCCCTATGGGGAAGAGAGGATTTCTGACTTATTTTCATAATATCGAAAATCAGGTTAGGGATTCAGTAGTCAATGAAAAAATACCTAATGAATGAAAAAAATCAGCCTCCTCCCCCCCCCAATTTACTTCCATGCTTACTAAGCCCTCACTACAACTCTTTGAGGAAAAATAAGAATGAAGTATGAGTGTTGGGAGGAGGGAAATGTCATCCCCACCTGCCATACAGATTCTTACAAATAAGAATATTGTGTAAAGTTGGGAACCTTCAGACTGGGCCTACAGTGCCGCATTCTTAGTTCTCTCTGCCTTCATAGAATACTCTGTTGCCACGGAGATGACCATTACTTTAATGGGCACGTTGGGTGAGGACTCCAAAAAGGCCTCTCAGGAAGGCAACTGTGCATGGAGACTCTTCACCCCTTCGCCAACGTCCTCATCTATTTGCTCGCCTATTCTTGTGTTTACTCATGTCTGTACTTGTTGATTTACTTTTTTAGCATCTTCGTAGAGGACTAGGTAGCACATCTGCCACTTCGGCACGGAAAGCCTGACCTACCGCACCAAGGTAAGACCTAGGAAGCACGATCCATTGGCTGAGCAGGGCTGAGGGGCGGGGTTCCTACTGGTACCAGAAGCCCCTTCTCCCGAAGGAGTGAGGGAAGGGCGGAGCACGTCTTCGGGGTGAGGTGTCCCACGATTTTCCTAATTAAAGTCTCGCGATGGGTGCGGTTGAAGCGTTGGGGAAAACCCTGTAGGCGCTTGCTGGGCAGCGCGCTCATCCTGACCATTGGTTTGGCGGACTCACGAGGGAAGCTCACTACGCATGTGCACCTGTTCCGTGGCCCAGAGCGAGGAAGGAGCCCTGGCTGAGGGACTTGTGTGATTATACGGAGAGTGGCCATGTGTGACGCTGGCAGTTACCGAGCCCTGCAGGCAAGAAGTGCAGGCAGAAACAAGGGCAGGCTGTGGACGGCGGCAGCCGCAGAGGAACAAAGCTATGAATATGGTTCTACGAGGTACCTGCTACTACGCGGCCTGGGCCGGATGGTGAGCTGTGGGCTGACGCACACGGCCTTGAGCCCCTGGACCTGGTCAAGTGCCACATGCAGGTGGACCCCGGCAAGTACAAGGGCATCCTGAGCGGCGTTGGTGTGACGGTGTGGGACGAGGGGCTGCGCGGCCTGGCCCGAGGCTGGGCCCCGACCTTTCTTGGCTACTCCATGCAGGGCCTCTTCAAGTTCGGCCTCTACGAGGTCTTCAAGATCCGCTATGCAGACCTTCTGGGCCAGAAGAAGGCCCACGAGTGGAGAACCAGCCTGTACCTGGCCGCCTCGGCCAGCGCCGAGTTCTTCGCAGATGTGGCCCTGGCACCCATGGAGGCGGTGAAGGTCCGTATCCAGACGCAACCGGGCTACGCCAGCACGCTGCGGACAGCGGCCCCCAGGATGGACAGCGAGGAGGGCCTGTGGGCCTTCTACAAAGGCGTGGTGCCCCTACACCATGATGAAGCTCGCCTGCTTCGAGCGCACCGTGGAAGCCCTCTACAAGTACGTCGTGCCCAAGCCCCAGAGCCAGTGCACCAAAGCCGAGCAGCTCGTCGTAACCTTCGTGGCTGACTACATTGCTGGCATCTTCTGCGCCTTCGTGTCCCACCCGGCCGATTCTGTAGTTTCTGTTTTGAACGAGGAGAAAGGCAGCACGGCTTTTGGAGTTCTCCACAAACTGGGGTGTGGGGGCATGTGGAAAGACCTGTTCGCCCGGATCATCATGATTGACACCGTGACAGCGCTGCAGTGGTTCATCTATGACTCTGTTAGGGTCTATTTCAAATTGCCTCGCCCTTCAGTTGCTCAGGCACCAGAATCTCTCAGGAAGCAGAAGTAGGCGTGGATTTGTCAAGTCTGCTAGCCACAATCGGCCCATATTTCGATCCAGTGGGGGGTGTGCACTCAGACAGTACTAGTGTGCAAAATGTTAACATTTTTTTTGGAGAGGTGATTTATATGCAACCCGAGTTCTTTTTAAATGATTGATTCCTGTTTGGCAATCCAAGGGTATAGCAGCCGTTTCATTTGCAACCATTATCTTTGGGAAGTCGCCATGGTTGCTTTAACTCAGTAGTTTTTCAACAATTATAGGAGGAAAAAAATATCTTAACAGGAATTAATTTTAGGTAATTTCATGTCTCTGGATTGTATCTCCTTTGATTCAGTGGACATTATCCAAACATCACTACTGAATAGCCTGCTAATGAGGTTTTAAGGTTAGCACGGCTATATGGGACAGGGAACAAAGTAAAATTCTGCTACAATGGTATTCATCTCAATAGAAATCGCGCACCTATTGAAGAGATGAAGGACTCATTCGATATTTCCTGTTCATGTCCATTATGGGTAAAAAAATTATTAAAGGTTAAATTGTGACTTAGAGCGCCTGATAGCTTAGAATGCATTCATTGTTTTCAAAGAGGCATGACATGAGAAGATCAGCATTTTCTCATTTTGCTTTGTCCAATTCTCTTCCTGATGTTGCTAGTTAGGACGTAGCTCTCCCCAGGAAGTGCTACAATTGGATCAATGTGGGAAACCAAAAGGAGATGAAGGGCAGGCTTTGGGAATAAATATGTAAAGAAAAGTCTCTGTTCTCTATTATTTCTTCTGTATAACTCAGCTTTCAACAGCCATACATCCAAAGAAGATCATACCACCCTGACATTAAAACACAAACACACACACAACCCTACAAATTCCAACAATTTTTTGTTGAATATTAAAGAATGGTTTTGGTGACTTTGGAAGGAAAATCTCACTTTTAATGTAACAAATGCCATTCATTTAATTTGGTAGATGTTTCAGTGATCTTTACAGTGATTGAGGTTCATAAAATGTTTTGAAGTTATAAGGCACATTTTCAGTTTTCTGTTTTCTATAGTCTTCACATCTCTGGGGAATTTATAAAATTAGTGAAGTTCTGTGAACTTGAAATGTTTGTAAAATGTGAATAAGACATAAACATCATTATATTTGATATGTTACCGAAATGTAACCTGATTGCCTTAATAATTTGTGTTAAAGACTACATACTTAGAATATGTTAATGTTTTAACTATGTGATAAATTGTTTAATGGTTAACAGAAGTTAAAAGGTATCTAAATTTAAGTATGTTTGAACTGTCTTGATTGGATAATAAAGAGCTTGGGGAAAAACTGTCAACTTGTGAATGAGACAATTAAATTTATATTTAGTGCTTCTATTTTGTTAATTATTGGGGAGAATGCAGGGGAAGGGTCATTATCAATTATTAAGACACTTTAGCTTTCCTTAGGTGGTTAGTGTCCAGGTTTGTTGAAAATAATAGTTCTCAGTGAAGAAGAATAATAAACATTTCAAGGAACTAAATTGTGCAGGTTCATTTTTACAAGACTTTAAAACAAATATCTTTCCATCTAGTGTTGTCTTGTAAAATGTAGGAAGCTCCTTTGGTCAACAATTCATAAATTGAAGCATTTTCTATCAGTAACTTAGGGAATTACTGCAAAATCTATGGAGTTTCAAAGTAGAGACCACTTGCTCTGGTCTGTGGTATTTCATGATTGCTCTGTTGACAATTCCAGATAACTTCTGTAATATACACAGAGAAGTATAATCTAATGAGAACTGTTTGCCATGATTCTAATGGTCATGGACATGGTAAAGAAAATGGATTTACTTCATTTGTGTCAGCAGTTTTCATATGTAGTCCCCAGATTTCTGTTCACCATTTTTTGTAAGTGGGTTTACAAATGTTCATTTCAATAAATAGGACCTGGGATGGGTAACAATGAAGAATAAAAGATAATTTAAGTAAAGAAAACATGAGCTCAAAATCATTAGGGATTTTTTTGCAGTTATCATTCCTTTGGGACAATTTAAATTTCAGCATTTTACCTGTGTATAATAATTACTCTGTGAAGTCATGCACCTCTATTAGAATTAGAAAAGCCATAGTATACACGTGGCATTGATACACATTTTATATTTATTCTCTCATAATCTCAGTCCTTGCAGTAGCCCATTTTCATATATTCTGAGGCTAGGTAACTTACTCAAAGTCATACAGCTAAGCGATACAGCCTGAACCAGAGTTCACATTTTCTTCGTTACTCCAGTCCAGCCTCTTGACATAACCAATGACTATCCTTTTTATAAATTTACTTTTATAGTGCCTCCAAATTATTTAAAAATTTTTTCTATTTGTACATACTATACATTTTCCTAATCTTTCACCAATGGAAAGTTTGCACTATGTATCTCAATTGTGAAAATAACCTCTATGCCATATATAGGGATTGCTTAGAAGCAATCAAACTACAAAACACTGAAATGCATTTAATTTAATATTTAAATTACTTTCTACAGCAGGTCAGTGCCTCAATCCGAACTTGAAGGAACTGATGATCATAAACAGTGCTTTTTATTTTTTTTTTTAGAGTTGTCGTACTGCAGTTTTAACAAGAGGCTTTATTCTACCACATGTCCTAATTTTTTCCTCTAATCTTCAGTTTCTGCATCTAAAAAAGCTGGCTTCGGCTATTTATCTATTCCCCTAGGTGGCGATTAAAGTAGCTTTCTCAAGTATGTGAAATTAGTTTTATGATCGGGTACTGTAATCTTATCCATCGATCTGTTCTTTGAGAAGTGAATAAAGAGAGTAGGTAAAAGCTTGGGGAAAAAAAGCCATTCTTACATGTTAGTACCACACTGATAAAGATTGAAAACAATCAAGATATTGATGCTACGAGTATTTTTTTCTTGCTGCACAAACATATCTTTAAAAAAGGATTTCTTTTGAGCCTTTCAAAGGCAAAAATAATCACAGAAGTCAGGTTATCACATTTTGATATACAACCATTCAATTATAATATGCTTGTTTTAGTGGTCTTAAAGATCAATTATTTTTAAAAATCATGAGCAAAGAACTGCTTGAAAGGAAACTTAAATTTCAATATTATTTAGAAAGCATTGTCTTGTTTTTTTTTAATGCGACTAGTATTTGGGTGGGTGCCTAAGTAGGAAGAAGACTAACAATGTGATTATAATTACGGCTTGTGTGTATGTGTGTGTCCATTTGGTTACCATATTTCTGAGACCTTCAGTGATGAGCATCTAAAATTTTAGAGGCAATTTGGTAATTCTGCCCATACCCATCTATGACATTAGAGATCAACATCTACCATGCGCCCTACATCGTGCTAGGGAGAAGAGTATTTGTGATGCGCAAAATACAGTTGACCCTTGAACAACATGAGGGTTAAGTGCCAATCGCCACGCAGTCAAAAATCCACATAAAACTTTTGGCTCCCCCAAAACTTAACTACTAGTAACCTGCTGTTGACCACAAGCCTTACTGATAACATAAACTGTTGATTAACACATTTTGCATATAGTGTGTATTATATACTATATTCTTATAATAAAATAAGCTAGAGAGAAGAAAATGTTATGAAGAAATCATAAGGTAGAGAAAATGACCTTTTACACGGTATTTATTGAAAAAAATCCACGTATAAGTGGACCCGTACAGTTCAAACCTATGTTGTCCAGGAGTCGATGCACATGGTTCTGCCCTTGTGGGGCTTATACACTGGCAGGAAAAATAAACTACGTTATGCGAAGTGCTGCAAGGAAGTACAGGGTGTTTAAGATTGTACGTCCAGGTGATGTTCAAGATGAGACCTAGGGAATAAGCAGGAGTTAGACGGGCCTAGTTCCTTCTGGCTGGAGCCATTCAGCTTCAGAGAGGGCGGTATGAAATGAAGTATAAAAGGTAAATGAGAATAGCATCACTCCAGGCTTTGTGGCTCAGTTTGTTTAGTTCAAGTTAAGACTAGACTGCAAAAGTAAACATCTGGCTGTGACACTGTCATGTTAAATTCCATACAAATGAGTAGGAAAAAATCTACCAGGTTGTAAAGTCTGGAAATTGCCTCTAAGGAATGAAAGTTCTCTTAATCTTTAGAGATGCAGAGATCTCTAAATTTGGGACAATCACTTCACAATGTGAGGAGTTGAGTTACCAACAATTTTGCCCTTCTTTGTAAAGAATGGGGAAAAGATAGATTTTGAGAAAAGCGGGTATGTGTATATAGCATACAAGAAAAATCTCAGTTAACCAAAATGTTCGGGAAATGGTAGTTTTATTTAACTACAAGGTAACCAGAAATGCCCTTTTGTTTTCAATTCTTGATGAATTTTTGTCTGCAGGTCTGATTATTTGCCTTTCATAATATGCTGAATATGATTAATGATTCAGGGATTCAGGAAGCCACATGGCCATCAGTTATGAAAATCAGTACTTGTCATATCGTAGCATAGAAGGCACAGGGCTTTTGGGTGGGCATACCCAGAACCGAGTGGATATGGATGTGACTATACATGTGTGTTTAATCTTCAGTGTTAGTGGGAAATCTTGTCATTTGCATCTTTGCTAAAACATAAAGTGAAGAAAAAATCAAAGTGTTTTATTAGTAAAAGTGTCAGGAAAACTGCTTTCCAACAGAGACTAATAAATAATAAACTAGATTTACTTTAAGGTTATTTATTGAGTACTGTATGATATTACCTCTATTATGCTAGGTACTTTCACATCTTATTTTACTATATTCTTACTCTGTGTCATAGTAGGTTTTTTCAAAAATTGGTGATTTCATGTGTACACTATATGTAGTCCTTTGAGTTTATCACAGTGCTCCAAAATGGTACTCTATATCTAAGAAAACGATATTCCTAAATTGGCATATATTTTTAATATATATCAGTATATCTGTCTTTCCTGCCATAAAGAAATAAAGCATGTTTTTAGAAGATACTAGTAAAATTTGTTATTCTAGAAAGATATTCTGTGGGTTGAAAGAATTCTGCCCCTTTGCAAGGCTGGTAATTCACATACACGTAATTGTTAGTCTTCAGACATGAATTGGAGCTGCTGACAGGGTGATTGTCTGTTTGTAAGAGGGTGGATGGAAACCTGGCAAAGAACCACAGTCCTTTCATCTCCCAGTGGCATTTGTATTCTGGCTGTAGTTACATCTTACTCCCAGATATGAGGATTTGTTGCTGTAATCATTGTCTTATACTTCAGTGTCTCCCTCCATCCTTACCAAGACTATAAAGCTTTTTTGTCATGTTGAATCAGTACCATTCATCTTATTTATCTGATATGTTTTGGAACTTTTGATCTTGTAGATCATTACCTATGTCTGATAAATGTTACCAATACTTCTAAAAACCATTTACTGTGCCAGGTATTGTGTTGAGTATTTTACATACAATGCATCATTTATTTACAACCACCTTGTGAGGTAATATTTGTATATGTTAGGATTGTTTTGTTGGCTGCAAACAACACAAGACCTAATACACAACAGGTTAAACCATAATGACATTTGTTGTTAACAAGAAATCTGGAGCTAGGTGGGTCACGGTTGCTAGAGCAGTGTGGTACCCAGGAACCTAGGCTCTTTCAGTCCTTCTGCTCTGCCATCTTTAGCGCATCAGTGATAACTCCTCTCACGTGCAAGAGACGGCGGCCATAGCGCCAAACGTCATGTCTCAACAATAGCACCCAGGTCAGGGAGCAGGGGGGCAAAGGCAGGTGGGCTTTCTCTTTCTGTGTCTTATCAGAGAAGAAAATCTTTTCTCAGAAGCTTCTGGAAGATTTCCCCTTTGGTCTCATTGGCCAGAATTGCGTCACATACTGTAGATCCTGTAAACCAATCACTGACAACAGGTATGGAGGATTCAGATCAATGCGATGCATTTGCTGGGATTAGGCACCTCTGGACATGAACAAAATTAGGATTTGTTGTTGTTGTTGTTGTTATTGTTAGCAGGGAAGAAAGGGGAAATGGCTGTTGGACAGGCAATCGGGGTCTGCCCTGATATTCTTTTTCTTATTTTACAGATGAGGAAACTGAGGATCAGAAAGATTAAGGAAGGTAAAACTGGAGTGATAAAACCAGGATACAACCCAGATATGTCTGCCTCCAAAGCAGTTTCCTGTCACATTACTCGCTTTCGCCAGGAGCTTTGCTATGAGGCAAAGCTGCTATACATCATATCAAAAGGTATTTATTACTAAAAGTGTCGGGAAAACTGCTTTCTAACAGAGGCTAATAAATAATAAAGCCTTAAAGCCAGGAATCTCTGGACAACAGTGATACATAGATAATGAGATATGATTAGATATAAATTCTGCTATTATGTCCTGAAAAAGAGAAACTAGGTGAGGGAAAAAAAAACACAAAAAGAAACACCTTGAAAGAAAGCAAACGTTTCTAATCTTTTTGTGCAGTCATCCTGTCTTCTCATTGTGCACTCTTCTCCCCATTGACTTTCCAGAAATGGCTGATTTCTTTTAGATGCTATATCCTGGAATGAGCCAAAGGATTCATCAGATGAACAAATTTCAAAGAGCTACTACCAATTTTTTTTTCTTAAGAAATACATCAAGCATCTGATTTGCTGCTGATAAATTCTCTGTAAGTAGCATTATAATTAAGCACACACAAAACCATTCTGTGTTTCCAAGAATCCAGCTGGGCTGGCACTGAATTGGTGATAGCTCATGGGCACCGAGCAGGAGGGTTCCATTGCATCTCAACTACCATGTACCTTCTTTGTGCAGCAACCAATCTGTCTCTCCCCCCTGACACCCTCTGAATCACAGGCCATTGCCCATTCACCCCATGTCTGTCACTGAGCTAGTTTATCGGGCACCTTCACTGAGCCTTGAGTGTGGCTGCTTCCAGGCCCTGGTCAGAAAAAGAGTCAGTGAACCAAAGGGTACACCTTTCCCAGAATGACTCCCACCACCCCCAGACAGAAGACTCAGCCCTTGGATGTGAGACAGCAGTATTTGGCAAAACTGGGGAACATGAGAGGAAGTGAGGGGCAGTGAGGGGGGTGCGGGATGGGGCTGGTTTCACCGCTGCTGGCTTGATGGCTTTGGCAAGTTACCTTACCTCCCTAAGCCTCAGTTTCCTCATGTGTAAAATGGGGAGCTGTAGCACCTACCTTAAAGACTGATTGTGAGAATTAGCAATAATTTATGTAAAAATACATGATATAAAATAAAAACTCAATATATTATAACACATTACCAGTCCCTTAGTAAAAAGCTGAAGCCTGTTAACGTGGAAAGGTTTAGCCTGTGTTGATATTGCTATGGCGGTTCTTGAATATAAACCAGATACAGTTGCTTTAATTTTTAATGCATCATAAAGTACATAACCCTTTGTGGGAAATGCAGCATGTAGGAAATGAAAAGCAAGTAGCCTGGGGATGTTGTGTGTATGGAAGCCAACAGTGGCAACCCCATCTCTCCCCGGCTTCTATGCAAACAGTTTCTTTTACAAGTGTGTTTTTGGTATGCAAATCACTCTATGCAGATTTCTGTGTGCAAAATACAGCATAGAAAAATGGCCCTCTTGCCAAGGAAGATAGGAGATGTTGGCTGCCATCAAATGAATTAGCAGCAAATTTTAGATTTCTTTTCCTAACAATGTATGGGGAGAGCATATTTTTGGCACACTAAACTGAACTATTTTGGCTTTAGAATGTGTGTTCTTGTGATAAAAGTGTGCTTATTGAAGCCTGTAACTACTTTTTGAAGCCATAATACTGTTTAGTGGTGTTTAATTTAGCATTTCACAACAGTCTGCCGCCCCCAGTTAGTTAAAATGCCTGTTTGAAAGTCACAGATGCCTTCCCATCTAAGGTCAGGCCACTCGCCTCCATGCACTTCCTACTTTTCTGTGAAGATCTGTGCTTATTAACAGGTTTAAGTTTATATTTTTGAAAACGTTTCCTCCCTAATTAATGTATGTCTTAGTAAGTGAAAGGAATACATTTGATGTTAAAACCATCCTTTTCTTTGGGTGAGCATGGGAAGATAGCACTTAATTCACAAGACCATTTTTTACCATCAGGGAAGAGCTAATAATATGAACCTTTCGTGGTGGTCCTTACCATTTTCAAAGTGTTTTTCCATTGGCTCCTTAGTGTTAGGAGGTGAAATAAAAACTTTGTCTGAGGTCATTTGTAACAGGATCCCAGCCCTCGGTGTTTCATTTTTCCTGATCACGCTCAGGAAAACGGGGCAACTATAGGCCGATGGCCCCATCATACTTCCCCTCTCTCCTCTTTTTACCTGTCCCTTCTACCCAAGCATTTTTTTTTTTTTTTTTTGCTTGTTTGGGGTGTTTCAAACTGGCTCAATGAGACACTTATTAATTTTACAGCAATGGAGAAATTTCTTTGACCTAGGAACAGAGAAGGGAACAGGTGTGGGAAATATTCTCAACATCTCATGTATCCGTTTCCCCCTTTTCACTTCTATTCCACTATCCAGGGTTGGTCACCTATCGTTTCCCAAATTATTGCCATAGCCTGTAACCGGTCTTGCTGCCTTCAGCCTCTTCGCTCACTAATACAGAAGAATACTTCAAGGCCCTACAGAATTCATCCCCCGCTGACCTCAGTACCACTGTGGGCAAAATAAAGCCCAAGCGCCTTGCCCCAGGGCATCTGAGGCCTCTTCCGACTCAGGAGAGCCTGGCCACTGGTATGGGTCATTTCTCGCTCACTTCCCACACTCACACTGTCCCTCAGTCCCAGGCCCCAGACCTGGCCTGCTTGCTTCCGTCTCCCATCCTTGGCCCAGGTCAGTCCCACTGGCCAGGCGACCAGCCCTCACTGATCTTCACTCCGGTCCTCCAAGCTTTTAGCTAGGGCACCCTTTGTCTAGCCGGCATTGGTTCCATCCTCCCGTCTGTCAACATTGTGTCAGGGACTAAAGAAAGGTTTTAGAGTCCCAAGACGTGGGTTCTAATTCTGGCTCTGGCTTTAGTAATATTCATTCATCCATTCATTCATTCATCTATATACTCATTTAACACTTATTAAATTCCCAATATTTGGTGTATCCTAACCTCAGCATGGAGGATATAAATGAATTTAAAATGCCCCCAAAGAGCACAGGCCTATGGGAGAATGAGACAGGAAGGCAGTCGAGTCCAAGACCATGTGGGGAGCCCTGGGACCAAGGTGGGTGCTGCGGAATAAGGAAAGGTTGAGCGCTTAGCGATGCGTCTGAGATGAACAGCCCTGTGCTTGAGTCTGGAAGGATGTGACCAGGTGGAGACACGGGTGGCAGGTTGAGGGACCTGAGCTAACCAAGGGGTATGAGTCTAGGGCTGTGGGTTAGAGGAAAGGACAGCAGGGGCGAGGAGGGACAGATCCGTGGAGACTGTGGCAGGACAAGAGGCCGGAGAGGCCGCCTGGGCCTGGGGGTGAAGGTTCTCAGTTCTTGTGCCTGAGTACCTGGGAGGTGACAAGAGTTCTGTGGCCCCAGCTGGCTGAAAGCTCCTT
The DNA here is from genome assembly GCA_004026545.1 of Mormoops blainvillei. NCBI lineage: Eukaryota > Metazoa > Chordata > Mammalia > Chiroptera > Mormoopidae > Mormoops > Mormoops blainvillei. The sequence goes on along the minus strand of PVJD01004636.1, from coordinate 54,061 downwards.
GAAGGCAGAGGCTTTCAGTCACCTCTTATTGCCCCCAAGTCCTTGCAGCAGGCAGGGCACATCGCTGCAAAGTGAGTCTTGGAGGGCAGATCATGATGGGAAGTTCTAGAGGGCAGCAAGGGGAGCTACCCCAGCCACCACCGTGCTGGGCCTCTGCGTCCCCAGAACCCTCCCTGGTGGCACTGAGGAGCAGAAGTGGTGTGTTTTTGCCGAAGAGCTGCAATATCCATAATGTAATAAAAGACGTCAACAAGAAACTAGGGCTTATGTTACAGAATTTCACTGAGTAAATTTTGCTGAAATGCATGTAGTTGCAAACTGAAGGACAGTCAGTCAGTCTGCCAGAAAGCTTTACAGCGTGGGAATGCTTTCCTGTAGCAGTGACCCCTTTCACAGCCCTTTAGGGTCTGTGGGACAAGGCCAACAACTTTGTAGGTGTCAAAATAAAAATTAACCTCTTGATCACAAAATGGGCTCTAGGTCACTGCTTTTATTTTTCCGTATGTGAAGAAACAGGCACTTAGAACAGAAACGCACTCTGTCTAAACACTGAAAATCCAGTCAGGCCTGGTACTGTGTTACTGCCACCCTCTGAAGTAAGGTTTTAAAAGTAAACACTTGAAAGTCTGCCCAAATTGTTGTAATCTTATTAATCTAACAAAGAGACTCAGTAACTGCCTCAACCAGGGGGATCAGTGTTTACCATGTAATTTGCAACAAGCTGATAAACACACCCTTGCCCCACTTGCAGAAAAATCCCATGCTCCCTGCAAGGAAGCCATTGACAAAAAACAGTAATAGAGGATTAGAGACCAAAACACTGTGGTGTAGGTCCTGGGTAAATGTTTGCTCATCTCCCCTCCCCCGTGGCCTCCCAGCCACCTGCCGGCTCCAAGTTCAGAGGCATGGCGTGTGGCTTCTCCCAGTCTTGTCCTCCACGGCCGTGGTCACATTGCGTCTGGCATTCTGCACAGTCTCCCAAGACCTCCCAGTGCAGGATTTCTGCTCTGGGGTCTTGCTGGGAGGCTCTGGGGTCATTTCGGATTCTATGGTGGATTTTAGGGCCGTGTTCTTTCCTTAGTCTGATGGTATTCCAGAGGGCTGCGCTCCTCCCAGCCTGGTCTCTGGGGCGCAGCGGTGCTCAACACCACCGCTGAACATGGCTTCTCTTAAGGTTCTTGGTTGCAAACCACAGGACTGCCCCTGTCTAACTCAGCAGAAAAGGAATTTAATTCAAGAGCAGGGAGCAAGAGCCAGAGAGGTTAGGCAGCCGGGGGTACGCCAGGTTACCAGAGGGACCGTGTGGCTACCTCACCACACTGACCCAGCCACCCCTTCCCCAGAACCACCAGCTCTGCAAATGGTCTCCAAGAATGGCCTGGCTCTTTTGGCTCACTCCCTCAGGAGTAAAATCCCAGGAGAAGGCCATGTATTTGGCTCCCACTGGCCCACCTTCCTCTTCCTCTGGGCAAGGTAAGCCTTGCATCGCACCAGGACCCACGCAGGAGGAAGAGATTTGGATGTTGGGCGATCAAAAATTGAAAATACCCACTTCACCCCCTTGAGTAATAATTGCTAACATTTACTGAACATTGTGCCAAGCACTTGAAATGGATGAACTCACTGAGTCCTTACACCAGGTCTATAAGAAAGGGCTCCATTTTACAGATGAGAACTGAGGCACAAAAACCCGAGTAACTTGTTTGTGGCCACACAGCTAGAAAGCTACAGAACTGTGAGTCAGGCTTCACCCTGGGGTTTGGATAGAGGTCAGACATTGTCCACAGAGGCTCTGGGAGCTCCATGTAAACCTCACCTGAGATGAGTCTCTCATATTAGCTGGCTCAGCCCAGTTCCCCCCTCTAACTTCCCCTCTTCCTGTGTGCCCTGTTTGGCTTTGCTTCTAGGTCCACCGACTCCCTTGCCCATGTTGTCCATCCAGGCTCTTGCCCCGACCTTCTCATCCCCATCTGTCTGTGCAGGGCCCCTCTCTTAATTAACTCTGGTTCACGAGAGTATGTGGTCTGAATCAGAAATGTAGCACCATGCCAAATGCCAGGATTGATTCTACATGATAAATTCCTCCATTATATTTTAAAAACTGTTTGTGCTTATGAGATTCTGTTCCAGGATCTGAATCACTAAGTAGAAAATCATATTAACCTTTATAAATTTAATGTATCTAATTTTAAAATGCGGCTTATCAATCAGTAATAGTAACATAGTAGCAATAGAATTTGACATTAGGAAATTTCTATTACTTTAAAAAATAGGCCTGCTGTGAGTCTGGAACATGGCACCTGATCAATACTTGCCGCATTAAGGAATGAGAACCAGAGGCCTGTCATTCTGGTAATTGCAGCCTGTCTTGAAAGATTGACATTCTTTTTGTGTGCATGTTACAAACAAAACCTCATTTTCAGCCTTAAAATGTCCTAATTTTTCAGCCCTTTATTTATTTCTCCATTTCTTACCTCCTTTTAGATTACTGATTACCTCCACTTGCACTGTTGGGGAAGGGCTTTTTTCTTTAAAAGTAAGTTTAGCGACGCCCCACCCACCCACACACACAGCATGCGAGTGGTCTCCCCGTTCCACCCCATTACTGAAATCTAAGTACGACTATTCAGATTCTGAGGTACCAGGTGGGGATGTGTGTGTCAGTTTGTCTTCTTCTGCATAGCCCATACCCCTCTGTGCTTTCTCAGCAAGACATAATAATTATCCCCAATTATAGTGGGCATGACAGTAAGAGAGTCTGAACATTAAACCCATCCGTCCATAAACAAAATAGAGCTGTGCACTATGTCATCTGCAGTCACAAAGTGCAGTTAGAAGTTACCTGACCAGCTCCTTACACTCAAGTCTGAGTCGAGTTTCTAAAATGACAAGGGCCAACGCCTCAGACATAAATTTGTTTTGAATAAAAATTTAGGATTTAAGACTCCAGGGGTGATACAAAATGGAAAGGAAAGGCCTCAAAACACCTTTTCCTAAATCAGAGTGATTGAATTTGTTTCCACCAGTTTGATCCTTTCCTGAAGGGGGAAGCAGGACTGCATCCAAGTCACCCTCAAACACCCTCAAACACCTCATCAATCTCCTGCCACAAAAATGAATCGATGCCACGTCCAGGCCCTAATCCTACTTCCCCTCAGCCAGAGCCCCTGCCAGGCTGTGTTAGCAGTGAGGGATGTTGGCACAGATGGACGTCCAGTGCCTCAGCTCTGCGGTCCTTGGGAGGAGAGGAGGAGCCCCCCTACCCTAGGCAAGCTCTGCCTCTCCTCTCAGACACATCAGGCTCACACTCCCTCCGGCTTGAATCTGTCATACCCCATTGTCAGCGGCAGAGCAAGCAGGCAATTGTGTATGGGGACAGACGGTTGAGATGCTGCCACAATGGGGTGGCTGCTGGGGCGTGATTCCGCAGAGGGTGACAGTCTATTAGCAGCATCAAGGCTGATCTTGATGCTGGTTGTTTAGAGGGTTCACCTCTCCCAAGGGTCTAAACCCCATAAAAGCAGAAACTGCTTTTCTCTAAATTTCCCAAATTTCCCAAAATTTCTCTAAGGCTGCTTCTCACACTGCGAGTCCCTTGAGGGAAGCTGGCTGGCCTACGAGGGTGAATCCAGCACCCAAGGCAACCGTCGGCGCCGCTGTGCACGACAGCAGCAGTGACCCTTCTACTGCCAGGGCAGGTTGACGAGAGTCCCCTGAAGTCACGGGGCGTCCCTGTGGGACAAACAGCCCTGGGGTCAGACAGCAGTGGGTTTAGGTTCCAGCACAGCCACCCCAGCAATTTCCCTAACTTCTCCGAGCTTCGATTTCCTCAGAGGAAAAGTGGAGAAAATACTACTCACCTCCAGAGGTGCACACAGACAGCACCTAACATAACACCTGGCCCACTCTAGGCATCCTATGTACTGGACTCTACTGTCAAGATCTTTAAGAAGGCCACTTATGTTTAAGAGACTGTACAGAGATCAGAAACAGGTGGCCATTGGGAAGAAAGGCCTCCCTGGCTCCCAAGTGCATAGGACCTCTCCATTCCCGGGGCTCTCCAACAGTTCGAAACGCCCAGCCAGGTCCTAGCACATGTACCTAACCTCCCTTGTGGGTTTACTTAGCTTGCCCTGGGAGACAGCCTACAATCTACCCAATGACTGCTTCTCTTATAACCCCTCTCCTTTCATGTGTGCATCTTTCATAGTTGGTGTTAATGGCACAGAGCCAGAAGGGACCATATGGATCACCTGGGTTCCAAATGGAGTAATGACGGCCATGGCAGACCCTGTACGATATCCCTGGGCTCCTGGTCCAGTGCTCCTTCTGCGCTCCACACTGCCCGGGGCATGCGTGTCCCGAAGAGTGGTTGCCCAGGGAAACACTGTTCAGATGTGCTGCTCCCACCGCCCCAGCAACACTGCCAGCCTTGTGCAGGAAGGAAGGTGGGCAGCAAACACTGTGCTTAAAGCAGCTGTTTTGAGGGTCAGACCACTGTTGATGGGGGAGCCCCCTAGAAGGTTGAACAGGAGTTGTCCTAGTTACCGTCTGGAGACTTAACGTGACATGAGTGTCATCTCTGGCTTTCTTCAGACCCTGCGAAGTTTGTAGCCCGGGAGTGTGCTCTGGCGTCCCCACTCTCCTCGTCAGGCCCAGACTCCACCCCCACACCTGTGCCTAGTCCTTCCAGTCATCCCCCTGGGAAATCCGACCCCAGGCCAGTCCAATGACTCCACACCTACCCAGGCTGCTGAGCACAGCTGGGCCGTTCAGACCTGTCACTGAACTTTCAGACCCTGTTCCACCCAAACTCCAGCGCAACCCCCACCCCCCGCCCCACATCCCTGGTTCCCTGGGAAATCTCAGCTTCTGCGTGTCCTCTCTTCTAGACAGGTTTGACAGGCTACCTTCTCTTGGTTCCCGTGTCCCTACCACCCTGGTTCAGAACACAGCCACCTTTGGTCCTGGCTCCTACAGTAGCCTCTGTGGACACCCTGCCCCCAGCCTGACCCTGTCACCCATCCTCCCCCAACATTGAATGGGTTATTTGTCCAAATCAGATGTTCCTCCCCATTGATGACCCTCAGGGCTGCCCTGTCCTCCTGGGAAGACGTTAACCCTGACTTCGGCAATACACCCATGGCCACCCGTGACCTGGTCTCTGCCAGCAATCCCAGTCCTCCCTCTCTGCCGCTCTGACCTCTGGGGCCACTTCTGTGCAGCTGCCCTGGCCGGCAAGCCTACCTCGCTTCCCAGGTCCCCCCTCACCTGACTGACTCCTTGCCGTCCTTCCAGACCCGACTCCTTCATCACCACCGCCCAGAGCCACCTGCAACCTCTAGGGTTAAGGCTACAGCTCTGATCTCTCTCAGTCCAGCCTGGATCACAAGGTGCTATTGTCATCTGTTTACACGTCTGTCTCCCACGTAGCGGGAGTGTTCTTCCAGCGCAGGGGCATGTGGTGGGTGGTCAGTAGCTAATTTGTGATGGAGCTCAGGCTGGAATGTGAATATCCAATGCCCAAGCCCTGGGCTCTGGGCTGGCCAGAAGGAATAACGGTTCTGCTTGTGGTGAAGAACCTTATCCCCAATTCACCTCCTGCTCCTCTTCAACTTGGACATCAGGAGTAGGGCTCCAGAGTCGGTCTCAGCTTCAAATACTGACTCGATGGCTCACTAGTTTTGGAACTTTGGGCAAGACACTAACCTCTATGAGCCTTCGTTTTCCCGCATGTGAAATGGAGACGATAATGTCTCCCTCATATGGTTCTGGTAAAAATTAAATGAGGTGATTCAAATAAGGACTTGGTGGGCCTACCCATAGCAGACACTTAAAAGCAGGAGCTATTATTCCAGTGGACTTTTTAGTAAACATGTATTAAACAGAACAGGACTGAGTCTGATAAGATGCACTATTACATTAGCTGCAGGAATGAAAGGGGCAATGGAATGTGCACTGGAACAGAAACAAAGAGACCCCAGTCCTACCTCTGTCACCCAACCAATATGCTGATTGATTTAAAGGGGGAAGGTTTGGCTTCAGTGGTAACAAGTTTCACTCCCAGCACACAGATCATCTGATCCTGAGTCTTTGATTCAACAATTTCACGAACTACTATATATAACCTGAGGCTCTTCTGAGGTTGTTGAGGGGAATGCTTCCAACACTTAAGTCTATTAAAAGGCAAAAGACCTATATTGGAAGGCCAAGTCAGGCGGCAAGTCCCTGCTTGCAAATACTTCCACCCTCATGAGAAGGTGACTTTCCTTCTGAAGGGTTTAGAGGCAACATTGCTCGAAATGACCATTTCGTGAATCCTGACAGTGCTCGGCACTTCAGGAATCCCTGTGAGTGGCTGGCAGAAACTCATGTTTGCAAAATGTAACCTTCTAGATGAAATTTGCAGGGAAATAGAGCCTTTAGACACTACAGTGTTTTCAAATACCATTATTACTCTTCTATAAATACCCCACACCCACAGTGTATCAGGTGCCACATGGGAAATATTGGATTCAGTTGGAGTTTTTCTTAAAAGGCAAATGACAGTACCATATGCCAGTCATCTTGGATAATATTTATGTACGTGCCGCAGAAGCAAAGATTAGCTATGTCAATATGTATACAAAAACCCACAAAAGAAAGTCTGTGGGATGTGTATTATCTGCACTTATGATCAAAAGCATTTGCCTAATTCTTCACCTCTTTAAGAGCTATTTCTTCCATAAACTACAGCAAGGTTAGAGAAGTGAGGAGTTAATACAGCAATAATCATGGGGAAATTGTCAGAGATCCGTGGGGTCTCCTAATGGGAGTAGTTCAGAGCTTCTGCAGCTAAAAAGAGCAGTTCTCGCGTTGTGGCTGGCAATTAACTCTTTTGTTTGCTTTTAACTAATGGGAATCAAATATTCTTCATTCCTTTTCAAGTGTCCTCACCAGCATACCCAAGGGGAAATAGCTTGGAGGAAAAAGAGTTTTGCATAGGAGACATGCCAGGGGAAAACTAATCCCACAAATATGAGCACAGTGCCAATAACCAGCCATCATTTTAGTAGATGAGCGGTATGGACTGGATTGTGTCTCCTCCAAAATTCATATGTTTAAGCCCCGCCCCTCAAAGTGATGGTATTTGGAGTGGGGCCTTCAGTAGGTAGTTAGGTTTATGCGAGGTGATGAGGGAAGGTTCCTTGTGAAGGGATTAGTATCCTTGTAAGAAGAGACCAGAGAACTTGCTTCCCCTCTCTCTCTGCTGTGAGGATATGGTGAGAAGGCAGCCATCTGCAAGCCAGGAAGAGAGCCCTCCCCAGAAACAGCCATGCTGGCAACCTGATCTCAGACTTCCAGCCTCCGGGGCTGTGCCGTTGTTTAAGACCCCTGGTCTACGGGATTTTGCTATGGCAGCCTGAGCAGACTAATACAGTGGGATTCTCACACTCTGAGTTTTCTCATCTTAGACAGTGCTGAGATCAGAATTTGGGATGACATTAAGCAAAAACACAGATTTCAGTGGCCATGTAGGCAGTGGGAACACTGCCTTTGACCAGACTAGCGTCGCTGTCTCCCCATTTTCTTGTAGAGCTGGTTGTTACCGACTGTGAGGACATGTGACTATGCGTCAGGGAATCAGTCCCGAGCTTAAAATATAAAACATTCCAGTAATTTGAAGACCAGAGCAGTACTAACCAGTCTAATGCCAACAAATAGTTTGAAACTGAGCAGCAGCATTGTGGAGCCCAGGTGGTGAAGGGAAGGCAGGGAACAACTTTGTTTATTGTGAGCTGCATTTCTCTTTACCGCGCAGTTTTATTTTTAATTTTGAAGTGTCTTGTTGAGCAGTTATTGCTGAAATTTATTTTTGTAATGAAATCTCTTTGTTAAATCACAGTTTTATTAACAGTGGCATGAACTGGGTTTTCCTGTAATAAATAAGATGCTGAAATGCTTTTAAAATTGGAAAAAAAAAATAACTCTGCAGCTCATCCCAATTCTTAATACGGCTGTTAGGCAGAAAACAACAGTGACCTAATTGGACTGTCTGAGAACTCCTAAGGCACTTATGTTAAGCATGCCGAGGGCTTAGCTGGCTTTAGGGGCTGGTGTTTTGGATTCAATTAGACCCCAAATAGCTGTATGACCTGGAGCAAGTCACTTCCCTTCTCTGGGCCTTAATTTCCTCATCTATTTAAAAAGAAAAACAAAAATACAAGGAGCCTGAATCTTTCTGCTCAGGACTATGGCTTCATCCAAGAGTGGGCAGCCCTGAAAGGCGACCTCCCAGACCTGGCAGAAAATGAAAGGTTAGGGACAGACTTGAAACACAAAAACCATTTACCCAGGTGCGGAAGCCCCAGCCTGCCACTGTTATTACCCTGCCCTTCATGGTACACCAGTTCCAGCCTTCATTTGGGTGGCCAAGGGTTTTCCAAAGCCATGTGTGGGAAGCTCCAGGTCACGGGACGAAGGGCCTGGGCTGAGGCACTGCAGGGGACCTGGCATGAGGGCGGCCTGGGGAAGCGGGCCGTTCAGTTCCCCGGGCTGACTTCCTGGGCTCTGGAGGAGGACTCTGTGCTCCAGGAAGGGCTGCGCAGGCGCCAAGTGGAGTCCACAGCCCTGGGCACTGACCCTCCCCACCCCCACTTTAGTGAGCTCTCGGAAGCCACGGAGGCCCACCCCAAGAAGCAGACACGGCTACAGGTGCCCTCCTAACCAGCAGGGCTGGCTCATGTTGGGGCTTGGGAGGAGGCGTACTCATTTGCTAGGGCTGCTATAACAAGACACCACAGACTGGCTGGCTTAAACCACAGAAATTTATTTTCTCACAATTCTGGAGGCTCGGAGTCCAAGATCAAGGTGTCAGTGAGCAGGTCTGGTTTCTTCTGAGACCTCTCTCCTTGGCTTGCAGATGACTAGCTTCTGTTTTCACATGGTCTTCCCTCTGTTTGCCTGTGTCCAAATATCCTCTTTTTACACGGTGGATTGGGGTTCACCACAATGACCTCGTTGTAATTGGAACACTGCTTTAAAGGCTTCATCTCCAAATACAGTCGTATTTGGAGGTCCTGGGGGTTAGGACTCCACCATATGAATTCGGGGGGAGACACAATGCAGCCTATAGCGGGAGCTGACGTTGCGTTTTGATAGGGACCCTGCATTAGTTTCCTAGGGCTGCCGGAAGAGATGACCGCAGTCTGGGCAGTTTGAAACCACCAAAAGCAATTTGGTCCGCAGCTCTAGAGGTCAGAAGGCCAATATCAAGGTGTTGGCAGGGCCATACTCTCTCTCCAAAGGCTCTTGGGGAGGTTCCTTCTTTGCCTCTCCCAGGTTTTCTGGAAATGTTTAGCATCCCTTGGCGTGTAGACACATCATTCCGACCTCTACCCCCACTGCCACACAGCGTTCTCCTTCCTGTGTGCCTCTGTGTGGAGCGTCCTTGTTCTTATAAGACCTACCTAATTCAACGTGACCTCACTTGACTTGATTACATCTGCAAAGACCGTATTTCCAAATAAAATCACATTCCCAGGTACTGGGATTTAGGACTTGAACATACATTTTTGGGGGACACAATTCAACCCACAGCAGACCCCGTCTCCTTACTCCCCTGCCCTCCTGCTCTCAGAGCTGCTCAGGTATCATTGTTTTGCCTAAAGGTTGAGACAGGGTGCTGGTTGGCTTTCTTTTTTCAATGCTGTTTTAAATGACTAACATATTTCTGTTTCCCGTCCCTTTTCTCTCCCTCTTTTTTTTCTCCCCCTTCTCCTTCCTGGACCTCTCTTGTTTTTGTCTCTCTGCTCTGCCTCTCACACCCCTGTTGCCCCACTCCCCCCATCCCAGCCCTCCACCTGCCTCCTTGTCTTTGCTTCGGTCTCCACCCGGAGGACACCAATTTTTCTCAGATATGACAACCAGGAAGAACTAGAAAAATCCTGAGTCTCTGCTGTGTTCCAGTGACCCCACAATGGCTTCCCTTCTCAGCTTGGATTGGGTCTGCCTTTTTCAAGCATTTTATAATAATTATTTGGCTTTTTACCCTTCCGAGTTCTCTCTAGAATTAACGATGTTAAAAAATAAATAAATAAATAAAATCCTAGTTGTTTCCTCCTTCTAAGGAAGCCTCAAGCTGAGCTGGGTTAGTTAATTCACCGTGAGTCCCTCCTCTGCCCTATGGAGGAGAGTTGCTGATCCCTCGCTAATACAGGCCTGCCGCGGGCCAGGTGCAGGGTTTGCACAGTGACCACAACATCATGCAATTGCACCATCTCCTCAGATTTTGTTGTCAGTGCCTGAGCCTCCACCAGGTTTCTTCTAGGCTGCTTCTTGTGCTCCGGTTGATCTATTCTGTGTCCAAAGCTTGGTTCATTGCCCTCACTAAGGAATGTAGATACTTAAGTCCTAGGTAATCAATTAGCAAACCAAATCTAGCAGAGTATTAGAAGACTAATAGGCCACGACCAAGTAGGGCTTATCACAGACATCAAGAAGGATTCCAAGAAATGAACCATTGATATATACCACACCACGGATAAATCTCAAAATCATTATTTTGAGTGAAAGAAGCCAGATGAAACAAGAAAACTTATAAAACTCTAGGAAGTGCAAGCCAATCAATACTGACAGAAAGCAGACTGGTGGTTGCCTGCAGGAGAGGGGCGCTGGGGGTGGGGGCCAGGAGGAATTGATTTCAAAGGAGCAGGAGGAAACTTCTGGGGATGATAGATATGTTCTCTCTCTTGGTAATGGGGATGGTTTCACAGAGGGTATGCATATGCCCAACTTCAAAGGACACACAAAAAAAGATCACAGAAGATTTCATGTTTAAGAAATCATTAATGCAGTCGAGTGTACAAAACTTGGTACAAGGGGTCAAGATGTAAAATGGGAAGGCACGTGGCAGATGGGATGAGCCGGTGCCAGTCCCATCATTCATTCCCACACAGATGTATTCAGTCACAGTGGGCTCTGGAATCCAAAATTCCCCTGGGTTTTTACCCTGTCTCTGCCAGCTAGCAGTTGCAACTAGGTGACTTGTCTTTGAGTTTTGAGTCTGTTTTCTGTAAAACGAGAATAATAACTGTGAAATGGGCGTAGTAACACCCATGACCGCAGTTATGAGGGTAAGAGGCAGTTAAGTGTGAGGTGTTCACAGCAAAGAAGAGCCTCCATAGGTGGTAACAATGAGAAAAGGATTATTCCTCACATCTTTTCCAAGAAACTTCTGCATGCCAGGTATTACTCAGCAGCCAGATCCTGAAAGACGTGGTTCCAGCAACTGTGTTGTTCTCAAGTCTTGTGTGCAGGAAAAAAATGAGGTCTCTGCTGGGTCTGCCTCAGTGCTCAGCACACTGACTTTTCAGGTCTCTCATTCATGAATCCAGCCCAAGATCCATCCTGATCCCCTTCCCAGAAATTGTTCTGGGATCTGCCAGGGGACAGAAGTCTTTTCTCATGGTCAAATTTTAACTGTTTGAAAAAGATTTTGAATATACACCTTGAAAGCTGGGGGGAACAATAAACAGAGTAGAATAAAATATATATTGGAAAGGAGATTTGGATATTCATTTGAAAATAAAAGAAGTCATACTTTTGACTCAGAACAAAGGATAGCATGACATTGAGGGAGTAAAACATTAACAACATGTTTTGTCAGTTGAGTTTTTAACTTTTAGAATACATACCCAAGTTCTCTTGACTGTGGAGGGCCTGATTCATAATCAGTACCTGCCATTCCCCGTGGAGGCAGAGACTGGTGACGTGGTGTGAGAAAGTGCTCTTAGAGGTAGCACTGGGCAGATGGGGTGGGGAGGGGGGTCCAACAGGTGTAGGTATAGTTGTATGATGGCTGGTGGTGAGCCCTCTAGTCTCTCCTGGTAGCCCAGGTATAAGCCCGATGTTGGATCTGGCTGGGTTCCTGAAAGACAAACCCATTACCGCCACCATCATCACAGCCGCAAGTTTCTACTGAGTACTTACCTTGTGCTAGTTGATGTTTGAAACACTTTCCATCTCTCATGAATATCTTCTTTAATCTTCACAATAGCCCTCTGAAGGTTAGTACTACTTATGAAAACTATAATATAAACCCTATTTTACAGATGAGAAAACTGGGGCATTGAGGGTTAAGTAGCTTGCTCGAAGTCATACATAGAAGTTTGGGGAGGGGGGAAGAGAGTTGAGATGACAGCAAGAAGAATTAGTAGAGAGGTATTTGAAAGGACAAAGCCAGTGCCATTTGCTATCATGGTGCCATTTCCCAAGTGGACCCATAACCTTGTCAAACATAACTGCTATTTTACTCTTCTGAGCTTATGTCCCCAGGACTGCAAAATTACTGGAAAACAAGAAGACAATGTGACTAACCACTCCCCACAGCTGCTGGCAAAATATACATTGGTGCAAACTGCAGCTTATGCAAAACCAACCGAAACCTCCTGTGTTGCAATGCCCATAACAGCCCTGTGGCCACACAATAGCAACCCCCACCCACCCTTTATAATCCAATAAAAGCTCAAAACCCCAACTCCTCAGAGCCGGCATAATTCTCCATGCCTGGCCCCTTTCCTCTCTTGGAAAGTGAATAAAACTTTGCTCTCTGCATTTTCCTCTGTGAATTCTTTCACAGCCTGCATCAAGGACCACCCTAACAGTATTGTTCTTAATGGACCATTAATCTAAAATTTCAGTTTTAAGAGTATTGGCTCCCTAATCTCTAGAAGGATACAGGACTGGGAACACTCAACCAGTGTGTGTTGTGAGATGCACATCGTGACCATTTTAATGACGTTCAGAAAAAAGAAGTAAAGAGCTGGGCCCATGACTCTCAGACCAAACAGGAAGCATGGAATGACTCCCCAGTGTTTCTCCTTACAGAACATCTGAGTGAACTCATACTTTACAGATGAAGAAAGTGAGTTGAGAGGAGCTAAACAACTTGGCCAGGTTCCCACAGCAAGTACAAGCTGGGACTTAAACTCAGGTCTTCCATGTGTTACCTTTGCCCACAACTAAGAACTGTGAGAGTTCCCTCTTACTCAGGCCCCAAGAACCAAGGCCTTTAAATAGTGAAGACTCTTGTTGAGGACACAGCTGACCAGAACTACTGCCAGAGCTCCATATCTCTCTGTCTCTCTAATCCTGTTCCTTTGTCTCATCCACAGGGACCCAGATGCCACAGGGTGAGGCATTGTGACTGTGGATGAAGGGCCGTTTCACCACAGCCGCCCTGCTGGGTAATGACACAGACCCTGCCCTGGCTGGATGGCTGAGTTGGTTAGAGCATCATCCCATATACTAAAATGTTACAGGTTTGATTCCCAGTCAGGGTGCATACCTACATTGTGGGTTCGGTCCCCAGTCGGGACACCTACAGGAGGCAACTGATCAATGTTTCTCTCTCATATTGTTGTTTCTTTGTCTCTCTCCCCCTTCCCCTCTTGCTAAAATGACTAAAAACATTTCCAGGTGAGGATTAATTTTTTAAAAACAAAGACACAGACCCTGGCAGGCACCTTCCATTTGGACAAGCAGGGTCTTCAGGTACCAACTGACACTCTGCTTTCTCTGCCTGCCTGAGGAGGGGCAGGCATGATCCAGGAGAGTGGATGTGGCTTTTAAATAACCTTTAATACCTGCCCATTGGAAAAAAGAACATCCATAAAGAGAAAATTAAACTAATGCGCTGCTCAAAAAAAAACCTTGGGAAAGGCTCTTGATTAGATCTGGGAATGCAGCCAGAAAAAAAATCATTTCCACAGCCCTGCTGGGATTGGAGACAATGACTCGGTTAGAGAAGACTTCGGGAGGGGCCTGTCCTGACTGCTCCCTCTGGGAGGGGCCCTTCTACCCTTTTTCTCTCAGAACCTCGTTATGCACATAGTTCTTTAAGGTCTTTGATTTTTTTTCTCTTAAGGAAGTGGGGGTGGTCTCTCAGCTAGGGACTGGATTATAAACTAGCTGTGGTACATCCTTATTATGGAATACTACTTAGCAATAAAAAGGAGTGAACCACCAACACCTGCAGCAACATTGATGAATCTCAGAAACAATCTACTAAGTCAAAGAAGCCAATCTCAGAAGGATACATAATGTATGGTTCCATTTCTGTGATATACTAGAAAAGGCAAAACTATGGTGATAGAAAATTAGAGGACCCAGTGTGGCCAGGGCTGGGGCCAGGGAACTGCAAATGCTCCCCAGGGAACTTTTGAGGATGATGGAAATGCTCTATGTTTTGTGGGGTAGTGGTTATACTTTGTCAGAACTACTCAGTCTGTGTTAAACAATAAATTTTATTGCTTGTGAATTATACGTCAATATGGCTCATTAAAGACCATTGAAAAAGGAAGGAAGGAAGGGAGGAAGGAAGGAAGGAAGGAAGGGAGGAAGGGAGAAAGGAAGGAAGGAAGGAAGGGAGGAAGGAAGGAAGGGAGGAAGGGAGGAAGGAAGGGTGGGAGGGAGGGAAGGAGGAAGGTAGAGAGGGAGGTAGAGAGGGAAGAAAAGGTAGCAGCCACGAGCTGTTGCTGGGTCCCAGTCCCTGCCTTCATGGTCATGGAAGAAGGGTCCCTTCAGTGTCTTTCTGGGGAAGGGAAGCCCTGGCCAGGCCCAGCGTCCACTGGCACTCACACTTACATATGAATGAATTAATGAATCCAGAGACAGCTTTACCAGGAGGGGCTCCTCTGATCACACATCCCGCAGAGAAGGTGGATGGCAGGTCCCTGGCCTCCTCCCAGAGGGCTGCTGGCAGACATTGTCCTGGCTGGGTTCCCAGGGACTGCCTGTTTCCTTCACCCCCAACCCCCACTGAGCCCCTCCTGGGTGCCAGGCCCTGTGCAGGTGCTGGGGACAGGACCCTTTCCTGGGTGGGGGGGGGCTCACATGCTGGTGGGGTAGCAGAGTCAGCTGCAGACAATTATGACAGGTGTGACAAAGGGAATCCGTTGACAGTGGAAGCTGGATGGGGCCAACTCTCAGCTGGATGGGAAGTCAGAGAGGCTTCCTGGCAGAGGTGACATTCGGGCTAAGCTGGAACAGGGGTGAGGAGGGGTTAGCCAGTAAGAGGCCAAAGGAATGCCATAAATGAGGGCAGGCAGGGGGCAGCTTGGGGGTTAGGGAGAGAGGTTAGCAGGGGTGGGGGGGGGGTTCTTGCTGGAGAATGACAGGAAAGGCAAGGCCCTCTTGGGTCTTGAAGGGTTGGGAGCTTCTTGGACTCTTTCTCTCCTGAGTAAGGCCCCTGGGGAGTAGCAACATCAGATTTTCATGGTAGAAAAATCCCGGTGGTAGAGGATTTACGTGAGCCACAACCAACACACTTAAGGCGTTACAGCTCCAACATGACACTTGGGTGAGCACCGCCTCGAGTGACAAACACAGAAGAACTTTGTGAATTATGTATAGTTATGATGAGCTACCTCAGACAACCCTGTGAAGCTGGCGAGTGTTTGAACCCTGGCTCGCTGGTGGGCAGACAGTGGAGAGATATGCCCAGAGTCCCAGTCGCTTGTGGTGGGCCAAGGTTGGAACCCGGCATGTTCCTCTCCATCCTGTCGGTTAAAGAGGCGGAAGAGATAATATCATTCACACACTTCCGTGTTCAGTAGCTTGGTGCCAGCTCCTCTAGGGTGCCACCCGCGCATGCCAAGGAGGACTGCTTGGCTGGCCTGCATCCCCTCTATGAGCCTTTGGTCCAAACAGGAGAGGCCTGAGCTTGGTAGGACGCCATTTTTGCCTATGGCCAGCAGGGGGCGCCGCAGGACAGACGACTTCTTCGGGCTTTACCACAGAGATCACCCAGGAATTGTGTCCCTCATACACTCCAAACCTTGCTCTTCCTGTTCTTCCCAAAGCCCAGGTGGTCAGATGTCTTCAATAAATCATGTTTAGGCCTTCTTCACCTGATGCCATTGACCAGGCCCAGCCCTTGGGAGTAAGAGGTCCTTGAAAAGCCTCTACCAGAAGCTTTTTCCAAAATAGTCTTTCCCATTTATCAAGGGAACAGATCACCTTAGGGAGAGCTTGGGGAATGCTGATTGGAAGAGGTTCCCAGGGGGCCCTATTAGCATTCACCAGAGCCATTTCTTGGAGCCCACTCAGCCCATTCCCTCATAAGCCCCTCACTCTCAAGGGATCTGCCTGCCAGGTGGGATGTCAGAATCTTGGGACCCTACACCCATGATAGTTCCAGAACCGCCCTGAGGTGGCAGAGGGTGCAGCGGGCCCTGGAGGGAGGCCCTCTGTAGTTATTTTGGGGCGAGAGCAGACAGTGCTCAGGACTGTGCAATGAACTGAGCAGATTAGCATCACATGAGCAGAGTTCAGCTCTGTAATTAAATACTACATACAGCAAAGTTAATCCCACACCTACTTAAAGACACATGTGATGGTGATTGTGTGGCATGATAGTTGGGCAGAAATAGAGAGTGTGTTGTATAAATGACTATAATTAACACTGCTTTGCTCAGCCAACATTTTTGCAGCTTCCTGTCCTCTGCTAGCACTTTCCTGTGTAAGGCAGGGTTAATGGCTTCTCCTGACACCACTCTCATGTCCATCCTACCCACCCTGACAGAGGCATTGATTTTCTGGGAAGAACCTTCCTTACCTTACTTGCAGTCTGTGTGGTTTACCTGGTGCTGGCCCCATGACAACCTCAGACATGCCCAGTTAGAACATTGCACACACCTGTGCCCCAGTGACTAGTCTAGGCATGGGCATGCAACCTAGTCACAGCCAATGAAACTCAGCTCTAGGATCAGTAAGGAAGAAAGAAATCTCTTTCTGGTGGCCTTGATGTGGGGAAAGGGAGGCCAATCCAAATTACACTGATTGTGGAGGGAAAAACAAAGCAGAGAGACCAGGTACCATTGACATTGTTTGGTCTCCTGGATTCAGCCATGCCTGAAGCCACTTCTGAGCTTTTTAGTTATGTGAGCCAATAAATTCAATTTTTTGCTTAAGCCGGTTTGAGTTAGGTTTATGTCACTCGCAACTAAAATCTCCTGTCTGCTGTATATTAGGGAAGATTAAGGCAAAAAAAGAAAGGCGAGGGATGAGAGGGAACCAGTGAGACATGAGGGCCTGAACTTGAGCAGGCACTAGGGAGGGAGAGAGAAATTGACAGATCCAAGAAGAACTTAGCAGGCCTCATCAATGGGACCCCTTGAATGACTGGATTTGTTGAGAGATGGAGAGAGGGGAGTGAGGATGAGCCAGCGGCCAGGCATGCTATTCACGGAGGCAGGGAGTATGAGGAAGAGCGGTACACGCCACCACCAGCAGCTTCCACTCTGCTAATGTGTGATCTGGGCACCTGTGGGCATCCAGGCACTTATCTGGCGGGCTGTTGGCCGTGTGGCTCCGCGGATCAAGGAGCTCCAGAGAGGAGAGGAGGACAGAGGAGCCAGGGCCCCTCTGAATTTGGAGGTGACAAGGCTAGAGAGCCCCGGCAGAGTCATTGCTAGTCCCCGCCTTGATCTGGCTGCACCAGCCCGTGTGAAGGCAGGGGCTGCGTCTGAGTCATTCCCCCAGCACCACCTGCACCCGGCATGGGATGGGCGCTCATAACTGTTTTCTGGATAAATGAGTGGATGATACAGGAAAAAGCAGCAGGGCTGCTGGACTACAGATATGAATTTGGTCTAACTTCTTATCAAAAAAAAAATCAGACTGGGACATTAGGACACCAGGTTGGCTTGTTCCTTGGGGTAGGCACTTTTGTCTGACACCTCTGAGAGGGACTGCCTCCTCCAACCATGGGACCAGAGTCCCCCCCCCTTCCCCACTCTCCCTCATGCCACCTCAAGCTGCAGCCAAGAAGGAGCTGGCAGGGAAACAGGCCACTTGTTTTTGTTTTCCTTTCCAAGAGCTTGGTCCTCCCTTAACCTAGGTGCCCCTCGGCATCTGGTCCCAGCTCCTCTGTGCTTCTCTGTGCTCTCCTGGACAATGTCTCCATTCTCAAGGCTTCCAGGTGCTCCCCTCTGCCCACCACGGTGGTACCTGCTCAGGCCCACATGGCTAGCAGCCCACTGGACAAATGTCCAGAGACCCATGGGCACCAAAACCACATATGCAAAGTGTCTTTCCACGTACCCGCTCCTCCTTGTTCTCTGCCTTGGTGAATAGCATGGCACTGGCATCATCAAGCCTCTCTCTGCCCAGCCCCCACCCCAATTCAATTTCTCATCCAGTCGTTTTAAGGCTACCTGCTAAGCTCTCGCATCTGCCCACTTCAATCTTCCTTAGTTCCTGTCCGACTTCAGGCCTTTGAATATGGCTGGTTCATGCTCACTCTTTACCCTTCCTCTTCTTCTGGACCCCAAGCTCCCCTGATGACGCTGCAGGTGCAAAGTGGGAACCAGCCTCACCCCGATTCCCATCCTGGTCCTCCTTGGACCACAGGGTCTGCTGCTGTCAATCACCAAAGTCACCTTTGTTACTTCATTTCCTTTCCCACCTCTGCCTGAGCTCCAGACAGTCCATTCAAACAATTCAAATGAACTGCTGTTAATGGCAGGTGCGTATTTGAGGTTCCAGGGTAGAAGCCATCAGTGGAGAAGAGGGGCAGACTGGCTCCTTCAAACCGCCAGCTCCTGGCGAGCCGAACCGACTGCACTACCTGGGAACCAACATAACAAAACTCAAATCTATCTCCCGGTGTCTTTAATTTGCATGTTCCTAATAACTAATGAACTTAAGCATCTTTGCATGTACTCATTTGCCCTTCATATGTCTTCTCGGGTGAAGTGTCTGTTCAGATATTTTGCTTCATTTTTAAAATTGAGATTTTTTTCATCTTCAGTCGCAAGAGTTCTTCATGTGTTCTAGATACAAGCCCTTTGTTGGATATGTGTTGTGTTCGTGTACGGCTTTATTGAGATAAAATTCACATATCATAAAGTTCACCCATTTAAAATGTATAATTCAGTGGCTTTTAGTATATTCACAAAGTTATGTGTTGATCATCACGTTAGATATATGTTTGCAATTATTTTCTTGCAAGGCCTGGTTTGCTTTTTCATCTTCTTAACATATTCTTTGGAAGAACAAACCTTTATCATTTTAATGAAGTCCAATTTATTGACTTTTTTATTTTATAATTTGTAGTTTTTGTGTTATATTTAAGAAACCTTTGCAAAACCCAAGGTCATGAAGATTTTTCTCCTGTGTTTTCTTTTATAAGTTTTATAGTTTTTTGCTCTTAAATTTATATCTATGATTTTTTTCAGGTTGATTTTTATATAGGATATGAGGTAAGAACCAAGGTTCACTTTTTTTTTCTTTGTCATTTTGATCTTATAATTGTTCCAGCACCATTTGTGGAAAAGAACATCCTTTCACCTGTGTTGAAAATCAATTGACCACATGTGTGTGGTCCTTTTTCTGGACTCCCTATTTTGTTTCATTGATTTATCTATTTTTATACCAATACCATGCTGTCTTGATTACTGTAGTCTTATAATATGTCTTGAAACCAGGTAGCATACATTAAGTTTGTTCTCTTTCGAATTTGTTTTGGCTCTTCCAAATCCTTTGCATTCACACACAAACTTTGGACTCAGCTTGTCAATTTCCACATAATTACAAAAAAAGAAAAAAAAAGAAAGCCTACTGGACTTTGATTGGGATTACATTGAACATAGAGGTCAATTTGGGAAGAATTGACATCTTAATGATATAGAGTCTTATGATCCATGAACATGGCCTATTTCTCCTTTTATTTAGGTCTCGATTTCTCTCAGCAATGTTTTGTAATTTCAAATGTTTGAATCTTGAATATCTTTTGACAAACTTATCCTTAAGTGTTTCATATTTTTCTTTTCTTAATTTTTTATTTATTGATTTCAGAGAGAGAGAGAGAGAGAGATTTGTTGTTCTACTTATTTATGCATTCACTGGTTGCTTCTTATCTGTGCTCTGACCGGACATTGAACCTGCAGCCTTGGTGTATTGGGATGACACTCTAACCAACTAAACTACCCAACCAGGACTCATATTTTTTATGCTGTGGAATCAATATTATATTTAAATATAAATTTCCAACTGTTTATAGCATATAGAAATATAATTGATTCTTGTACATTGATCTTGTACACTGAAACCTTGCTACACTGCCTTATTTCTAGTCTTTTTGTAAGACGTGTAAAATTGTTTACATAAATGATCTGGTCATCTGTGAATAAAGAAGTTTTCTTTTTTTCTTTTCCTTTCCAATCTGTAGCACTATATTTTGTTTTCTTGCCTTATTGCACTGGCTAGAGCCTCCAGCATACAAGATGAGTAGAAGTGATAGAGGACATCTTTACATTGTGCCTGATCTTAGAAGGCATTGGGCTTTCCTTAGAAGCATTTTAGTCTAGTAGCTAAAGTTTCTTTTTGTAGTTTCCTTATATCGGATTGAGAAAAGTCCCTTTTATCCTTAGTTTTCTTTGAGCAATTTTTTAACCTGAATAGAGACCATATTTTGTCAAAACTTTCTTCTTTTATTAAGATGATCATCTGCTATTTTTTAAGCCTGTTAATATGGTAAATTACACTGATTGGTTTTTAAATATTAAAATGACTTTACATTCCTAGGATAAGCTCTACTTGTCCAGATGTGTTATCTTTTTTACTTATTGTTGAATTCCATCTGGGAAAATTTTGTTAGGAACTTTACATCTACACCTGGTAAGGAACACCAATGATTTCCTACCTTGTGTGGGCTCTGGGCTTTTGTTCCCCTGCTCCTTTCAGGTGGTTCTTTCCCCAGCCTCAAGTACTCTCCGCACTACATGGCCTGATCAGCTCTCCGCTGAGGAGCGAAGAAGCAGGTCTCCAGAGCTTTCCCTCTGGACAGCTGCCCTATCTTGGTACTCCGCTTGCAAACTCTACTCACCTTGGCTCTGGGGATTTTCACTCTGACACCTCAACTCAGGGAACAGCCTCACCTGGGGCGACTCCTTGCACAACAGCCAGAGAACTCTCTCCAGGCAGGAAACGGACAATAAAAGGCTCCTTCCTCAGGGGTGTCTCCTCTCTCAGGGTCACTGTCCTGTGCTGCCTGTTATTCAATGTCTGAAACCCACTGTTTCATATATTTTGTCCAGTGTTTTAGTTGTTTCAGCCAGGAGGGCGAACCTCGTCCCTACTACTCCATCTTGGATGGAAGTGAAGCTGCAGTTTGTTTGGTTTTTATGTGAGAAATTTAGTCAGTTTTTAGGTAGTCGGGATCATCTGTTTTTCTCACTCAACGTTTTAGCCTAAGTGTTTTAACTGGGCTGTGAATTTTCCACAGATGTCATTGTGAGGGATCCAGTCAAAGGCGGTGACCTTGCCCCTCAGTCTGGACAGCCGCCATCCCAGCCAAGGAGAAGGGGCTGCGTCGGAGCTCTGCTTTCCCTGCTCAGTCTTTGCCCTTCGCTTTGCTGCATGCCCTCCAAAAGAGACATTCTGTGTGCCACAGGCTTCAATGAGGTGGTGATTAAGGGCTGCAGAAGAAGCGTTTTTCAATTTAAACCTTTTTTTCTTTTTCCTGAATGGAGCAGGTGTCTGGAAGTCACAGTTACAGGAATGAAAGGATCACATTATTCACAATTTTTCTGTAATTAAACTCAGCTACTTTCTGAATGGAGCCATGTGCCCCAAATAATAACTGTAGCTCCCACTTGCGGCGCTTTCACTGTCTGTGCACCAGGCGCCCTCTTGGGCACCAGACTCAGTCTGTGCTTTGCTCTAGATACCAGGGACCCCCAAGAAGGCCTCTCCTGGGACCTTGGTCTGTTGTTAGCTGAACACCTGCTCTGCCCAAGCTTCCTTTTCTCTGGTACTGGCAGAGACCTAGGGGAGGAGACAAACTGAGCATGCTTTAAGGGGATTGACAGATAAACTCAGCAACGATGTATTCCTAATGACGACCATTTATTAAGACTCAGTGCTAAGTGCTTAGTCCTCACAAAAACCTGTGAGGGACAGGCTGGGATATTTCAGCTCAAGTGGCTCAAGGTTACACAGTGAGTTAGTGGTGTTACTGGGATTCTAACCTGGATACTCTAACTCCAAAAACATTTCTTTTAACCACTATGATTTCTTTAGCTAACAGAAGCCCCCTCTCCCTAATTCCCATCCACCCTTCTCACCATAGGAAGCACAATGGAGATTGGGCGGGAGGGACAGTCTGAGAAGTGCTGAGCCCCAAAGAAAACTGCAGCCCTGGAAACTACTCATGGACTGGCCTGCGCGCACCTAAAGCGAAGGGCCCTGAGGCAGCCATGCCTTCCTCCTGGAAGCCGTAGAGGAGGCCAGTGCCTGTCTCTCCTGCCCCTATGACCATCCCCTGTCCCCAGGTCCCTAGGCCCTTCCCTGCCCCAAGCTCAGAGAGAATCAAGAAAATTCCTTAGAGAAGTCCATCCTTGTCCTGCCAAGCAGCACTCCCAGTTGGTGCGCTGTAGTGTTCTCTTTTGGAATTCTCTGGGTATTAGTATTCCAGCCTCACTGATGAGGAAACCAAGTGTGGAGTCCGAGGAAGGGTGATTTGTCTAAAGAAAGTGAAGGAAAGAGGACTTGAAATGAGGTCTGCTAAGGACCCTGTCATACTCTGCTGAAATATGACCCACCGGTGGTGAAATTCTTCATCAGTTATCAAGAGCCTTCACATCCCTTATCTCATTTGTGAATCTATAAGTACTTATTGAGCGAGTGGCAAACAGAAGGCACTCTGTTTCTCCCAGGGGGCGAGTGGAGGACCAGACAGATAACGGATATTACACTCTTAATCCAAAGCAGCCCTGACCACACAAATTGATTCTGAAAGCTCCCTCTAACCCTTTCTGCGGATTAATTATGGCATATACATGGCAGGGTCCTTGGTTAAGGACGACAAAAATGGACTGAAACAACTTGAGCAGAAAAGGGTTTGTTGAAAGGATATTGGTTTGAGCCAAGGGTGGCCAGGCCACTGAGGACCCAGCCACGACCATGCCACCTGGTGTCCCTGCACCACTACCGGGAGTCCCACGGAAGACCTACCCCATCGGTAGGACTCTGAAGTCACCACCATCAGAAATAACAGCAACAGTTAACCTTCACTGAGCACATTCCAAATGCTTTACCTGTACTAACTCATTTCATAGATGAGGAAACTGAGGCACAGAAAGGTGAAGCAAGTTGCCTAAGATGAACAGCCTGGAAATGTGAGAGCCAGGATTCCATCTGGCTGGCTTGTTCTGGAACCCACAATCTCAATCACCATGGTGCGACCATCTCTGATGGTCCTTTCAGCTTTGTGCTCTGCCTTTAGGATTCTAGGACCTAGCATAGTTCTGAGCTAGGCCCACGTCTCAGCTTTCAGGGAGAGGAGACCATCTGTTCTGCCTCAGTTTCCAAAGCGGGAGGCACGGCCCTGCATCTCAACTCTCTTGGGATTCCAACACATGCGGAAGGGGATTTAGATGCTGGGTGGGCCTCAAATGTTACTGGTCCTACAGGACTGAGATGATTCCTGACGAGGGTTGTCTGCCACACCTAGCCCTCGACATCTTAGACCCCCGGGTAGGAATCTAGGTACACAGACTTTGGGGTCCTTAGCAAAAAGGTTCGGTTCTGGATTCCAGGGTAAAAGGGGTAACCTGTGGCATGGGCTGGTGGTCCTTCATGGGGACAGAGGGGCTGGGGTCCCTCTGATGCTCAGGGACCATTTTCCTACAGTCCGGAAGTCACACGTTCCCCGGGACCGTGCCAGCCTCCCTCACCCCATCTTCCTGAGAGACGGCGGTGGCTCCCTGGAGTCACATCTCAAGGAAAGTAGAGCTGCTGCCTTTGCTTGGCATTTTTCAATGTCAGCAACAGAGAAGCAAAATCAGCCCAAAGGACTGTTTCATTGCAACATAAAAAAATCATGATTTTGCAAGGGAAAAAAGGAGAGCTCTCCACCCCTTCGGTTTCCAGCGCAATACCGTATCTGCTGATTCAGTCCCATTCAAATGCAAACAAGCGCATTTATCATCACAAAAAGTGCCATTTAAGCGAACGCTCTCCACAGGCCTGTATTTCACCTCAAATGTTCCCAAACCCAGTTAGTTCTGGTGCAAGTTATGAACCCCAGCAGAGCAGGCGGTGTGGGGAGGGGGGCCGTAGGGGGCCGGCGGGCAGGATGGAGATGCTGTGATGGAACCCAGGAAAACGCCGTCTGGCTTCTCTGGCTCCCCCCCAGGGCAGAAGGACAGTCAGCAGGAGCCCTGGACTGGGTCAAAAGTCCTGGCCCATGTACCAGCTTGGACCTGGGGCAAGGCCCTTGCCCTCTCTGGTGCTTCGTTTCCTCTCGGTGAAACCAGAAGTCAGGCTGGATCAGGGATGGCAAGTATGTGAAACTTGCACCCCCATTCTCCCCTCCCTTGCCCATACTGACTTCTCTAATTGCTCAAGGCTTTACTTGCTGAGCTCAGGTTCAGCCTCAGAATCCTTCTCAACACAGCACTTTAGGCAACTGGAGATGAAAGGTGTTACCAGGCCCTGGGCTAGAACAGTCTCCTCAGCCCCTTCCAGGTCATGAACTTCAACTTTGAGAGTCTCAGCAACAACTCACAGACACTCGCTATGTGCTTTTTGTGTGTCAGAAGTGTGCTGAGCGCTCGGCCCACGTGAATACTCGCTGAATACCCTCAATGACCTGTTGCTAATGGTCCAGCATTATGGCGGAGCCACAGCTTGGTGAGCAGAGGAGCTGGAATTCGGACTCAGGACATCAGGTTCCAGGCTCGTAACCCCTCACCAGGACGTAGGTCAATCAACAAAGAACCTACCTTTGGATAGAGGCAGGGGCCCCACCTGGGACCTCTTTATGTCGCACTCTGCATTCAGTAAATGTTGAATAAACAAAGGAATGAAGGAAGGAAGAAAGGAAGGAAGGAACAAATGAATGGAGTGAAAACTAGAAAAACACTAGAAACAACACAATGGCAATTATGATAATAATGGCTGCCATTTCTTAAGTGCCTCCTGTGAGCCTGACATGACCCCACAACCACCACTTGGGAGAAGCTCAACAAATATTTGTTGAAAAATGAGGATAGTAATACTTGTTTCATCCAATCTCCCCACACCCCTCTGGAGGTAAGAAGCACATGGCCTCATTTTATTGAGAGGAGAATGGACCAAGTTTCTCTCTGTTAGCAATGAGTAGAGCTAGGCCCTGTGCCCAAGTCTGATTCAAATACCACCCTTCGGATTTGACCTAAGTGTTATGGGAGGACCTGGGGAGAGAGCAGCTAGGGAACCTGGAGGAGAGTGTGTCCTGGTTAACCTGCCCAGGGAAGCCCCTCATGCTGATGGAAAAGAGAAGGTTAAGAGGTCAACCTGGGGCAGCCTCTGGGTTTCTCCCACCCATGTCCAGTGCTTTCTCTACCTGGCTGCTCAGTGACCAGAGGGCCAGCCTTGGAGAGGCACGTGGAGTGTATCGGTGTCCTTGGTGTCCCCCTCCCTCTGCTCCTGCCTCATCACCAAGAGCCAGACACCAGGGAAGAAAACGACCTGACCATGTTCAGGCAGAGGCTTTAAAATCTTTTTGACTGTGACCACAGAAAGAAAACTGTTTATACACACACTCAGAAACAGCACTCCCACAAAACAATGCTTACCCTTTCGAATTGCAAAACAGTGTGATAGCTTTCTATTCTAGTCTATCAAAGGAAAATGCCAGTGGTGACGCACTAAGTTGATTCCATGGCGATGAGTGGGCTGTGTGATTTGAAATGCATCACTCTAACGTCATGCATTAATAGTAGCTAATATTACTTGAGCGCTCACTACCAACTGCACAGCTAGGAGCCCATTGGGCTCATGCAACAGCCCGATTAGGTAGGTCATGACTCTCCCTATTTTTCAGATGATGGAACTGAGACTCAGAGAGTTTGAGTAGCTCAGCAGTGCTTTCCTGATGTACTGGTCAACTATGACTGCAGAACAAGCAACCTCAAAACCTCAAAGGAACAAAACAATAAGCATTTATTTGTCACTCAGTTTGTGGGTTGGCTGGAGTAACTGTGCTCCATAGGTCTCTTCCTCAGGCTGGGACAGCAGGTCAGCCAGGACCTGCTCTTTTCCTATCAGTGGCAGGGGCACGTGAGCCCCTCTACAGAGCACATTTCGAGCCCCTGCTTGTATCACATCTGCCAGCTCCCATGTCATGGATAAGCACTACTGCACTTTCAATTAAAGCTTTGGGCTCATCCGAAGAAGAGAAAAGAGACAGACCTATGCATATTGGCACAGCAGCAGTGCACATTCCATTCAGGCTGCTCGTTGGGTGCGGAGTCAAACCCAGCACTTAAAAATCACCCATTTACATACTGGATGGCAGGACCTTTATTCTCCATTTCTGTGCTTCCAGGAATTCATTCTTGTAAGCAGAAAAGAAGGGGGGAAAAGATGGAAGGAAGGAAGGAAGGAAGGAAGGAAGGAAGGAAGGAAGGAAGGAAGGAAGGGAGGGAGGAAGGGAAAGAACCCAGAGGATGGGCATGTGGACAAATGACCTCACATCTCTGAGCTGAAATTTCTCCACCTTTAAAATGATGACACAGATGAATACACTTTAACACGCTGTTGAGTGACAAAATTAGGTTACAGCCCAGCATATAGTGTCTCATTTTTGCAGCTTTGTATTCATATCTAATACATATGCATGTATGTATGTATTTAGGTGCATAAAGTGATGTCTGCAAAAGCTTCACCTAAATCTTGCTAGTGGCTACCTCACAGTGGTGGCATTTGGAGTGATTTTTTTGTTTCTGTTTTTTTCTGTGTATTTCTCTGTTCTGCATAAATGTTTTAGCAGGAGAACCTATTACGTAGATCATCAGAGAAAGCAACAAGGGCAATCATATTTTGCTAAACAAAACCCGAATCATCAGCGCCCATGTCCTGTCCTGGTGCCCTGTAATGCAGGCCACCTCCACCTCTGCCGGTCCTCTGTTGCAGCCCGGGCCTGCTTATCCCCGAGACAGCGCAGGCCCACGCACGCTCCTTCCCCATTCTGGTCTTGTCCTTGTTTCTCCTGCTCACCACTCAGAACACTCTGGACCTCATATCTATCACGTTCTGTTTCTCTTCCCTGTTCCCATGACCCTTAACACCATGGAGTTAGTCTTCACTAACATCCTGTGAGTTCAGAATTCATTCGTTCATTTTTCCACGTATTCACTCATCCATTCATTTATCAAATGTTCGCTGGGGCCCGCTCTGTGCCAAGCTCTGTGCTGGATACCAGGGACCAGGAAGTAAATCGGACGCCAGCCCTCAAAGTACCCCTAGTCTAACAGGTGGCATGTATCGGCTAACAGCGGCATGTCCAAAATGTTAACAGGAACATAGAGGGAAACTTTGATTTTCCTGGTCTAACCCTCAAGTTTACAAGTAGAGAAACTGAATCACCTCCATTATACAGAGAAGCATGACAGAGGCCCCAGTGTCAGGTTGGAAGGCCCTTAGAGGCACCTATTAGTATCAGGAATGATAAATACCTGGCGTGTGCAGCATTGCCCCTCCTAGCCCGGGACCGTGATGGACACCGCTGATCAAACAGGCGTCTTTCCCCATGAACCTGGGCGGGCCTGCTCCCCACTCCAGGTAGTCTTACCAGGGAGCGGGAGTTGGCATGTGTGTTGTCAAGTCCGATCCCAGATGAGGGAATGGAGGCTCAGTCTCAGAGGTGCTGAAGGTCATTTAACAAGTTAATCTCCTCACTGCTTGTTCTTAGTCACAGTGGAAACTGACCGCAGAGAGAGGTTGTGTCAGAATCTACTGGGTGCTGCCCCAAGCTGCCCCCCTGCACTGCTAACAGGTGAGCTCCCAGCTTTCTCCCTTCTCTGCCCCATGGCAGGCAAGGAGGAGAAGTGATCCTCAGCTGAAACACTCCAGCAGGTGACATGGCAGAGTGGCTTTTCGGTGAACCCGTATGTTGCCAAGTGGATTAAGAAGGATAAGTAAATTGGAAGACACCAGGCCCACACACAGTAATGGACAAGCTTGGACGTGTTTCATTTCTGATTACACTGGAACCGAGCAAGAATTATGGACGAGTGCAGAAACCTAAGCAGCCATGTCCGGTGATTTACACTCCCTGCTGTCATTTTTAATGTGCCGTGGCTGCCTCTCTCCAACCCGGGAAACACTAAATCTGGCCACTTGAAGAACCACTTCATGCTACAGTATGTCAAGAGTCTTTCTCAAGACTTGGCTTGGTTACTGTGGAAGCTCCCACACTGGTGGCCCTGGTGATGGGACTAAACAAGAGAACATGTCTGGTAGAGGGGTACTTGATCCGTGGTCCATACCTTACACATCAAGCACACAAACCCGTGGCCATACTGTACTCCTTCCCTCCAAAGCCCTACCACATGTTAGGCATTAGAACAAGTTGGGAACATAAGCTTCAGGGTCACATGGACTTGGATTCAAGTCCTAACCTCAACACTTATAAATAGGATGACTTTAGATGAGACACTGAGTCTCTGTCAGACTCAATGTCCTCATCTGTAAATGGGTTAATGAGATCTACTTTCATGGGGTTGTTCTGGGGAGTCTGTGCTAGAAACACGCGTCTGACCCTTAGCACAGTTCACGGCACCCAGTTAATTCTTCAGGCAACACAGTTATTATCATGGCTATTGTCCATACACAGGATGATGAACCTGCCCTGTGTATCCTGTCTGCGATGCCCTCCAGGCCAAGCTACACAGAGCCCTCAGCTGGACACGGGATGGTTCTGTATGGGATGGATGGATGGATGGATGGATGGATGTCTGAATAGGTTCTATTTCTGTCACAGAGAACATCAAAACATGTTTGAGAAGGCCCAAGTTTGGCTTCCCTGATGTCAACCTCAAAGGTGACATTTTCTGCTTCCCTCAGTAACCCATCTCTCATCCACCATTAGAGAGTTTCTCTGAACTCTTCCCAACCCTATCCAGGTCCTCCATAGGACTACATAGATCCCCACCCCCATCTTCTGCCTCATTAAGTCCAAAATCCTTAGCACTTAGACCACTACAGTCAGGTCTGTCCACCCACACCCTGAGCGGGGCCTCTGTGGAGAGCAGCAATGGTTCTGGGAGGGGCTGGGAGCCCTGCTCTTGGCTCGGCAGTTGGCATCTCGGGGAGGATGCCCTGCTGGCAGGTGTGACTAGGGTGGGCCTTTTCGATGTCTGCAGAGCTGTTCAAGGTTTCTGGTTCCCTGCTCAGCCGGGCCCGTGGGTACCCTTCTTTCCCAGCTTTAATCAAAAGTGCAGAGCCCCCGTGCTTGGCAGCCCACCATCTCAGCGGGCGCCCAAGGAGCTGTGGGGTGGGGCCTTCCTCTTGTCCCCTGCCATTAGTTGGCACACCCTAAACTGCTTTTCATGAACTGAGGAAGGAGGCGGTCCAGGAGGGCCACCGCCCCATGACAAGTGACATTTGTAAGGTGCAGTCTTCATTCGGCACTGGCAGAACTGCTGCTGCCCAGCATGAGAACCTGCAGCAGCGGTGGGCCGCTGTGCCGTGGCGCAGGCCAAGCGCGTCAGCCAGTAGGGCTCCGCTGGGGACGGAGACACAGGTGGAGGTGGGCAAGGTGCCCTGAAGGGACGAGTGCCAGCTGCTCGCTGCTGTGTCGAGCTTTGGCTTCCTCTACTTGAAAATGAGTGCAATGGCCACTCCCACTTCGCTCTATTATTCTGAGGATCAAACAAACAGCAGTCATTAGAATCATAATACTGCTTGCGTTTGTACAGCTTTCTACAGTTAACAAAGGCCCCTTCCTTGCCAGGAATATGATTTGGTAAATATTCTCCTCTCATCTAAGAACTGCTGCCTAGAATTCGACCATGAGAGTCAAGTTCCTTTATCTTAAGTCGTCATTGCTCCCCTCCTGTCCCTTCCCAGAATGGAATGTGCCGGAGCAGAAGCAGCAGCTGCCTGCCCCCCAGCCCTGGCGCTCTCCTCTACACCCTGCTGACCCCCTTCTGTCTTTGAGTGGGCAGGTTTAGGGAGGCGCAGGACCGTGCTGGGGCGGAGCAGGGGAGGCCTCCCTAAGTGTGTCTGCGGCAGGGGAGGTGGGCCAGGACAGGGGGTCTAGGATGCCACAGAGGAGGCATCTTCTACCCTGGAAAGGATGGAAGGGAAGGGAAATGTCACCCACAGCGCTGGCTCTTCCCAGATGTGTGTTGGGTGTTTCACAAGGTGTTATGTGATGCTGCCAACAGCCATTGCCAGGTAGATATGTTTTAATACCACCCTTTTACAGGGCATATGTCCCAGCCACGAGGCTAGCAGGGGGCCAGGCCAAGTTTGCAAACCTTCTCTGTTTGAGGTGGGGGTGGTTAGAGGAGAGAACAGAAGACAATTAAGTGAGTGGATAGACAGACAGGTGAGCAGGGAATGGAAGGGTGGTAGATGGTAAATGGATGGAGTCTGGGGGATGCAGGTTAAGGCACAAGGTAATAGCAGAAAATTGACTCAGGCTTCATCCCTCCAGCTCAGTGTTCTGGACTTCTCCAGTCTGGGCTCCCCTGGGCCTCCAGGCAAGGGTAGGAGAGGCCTTTACCTGGGCACGGTCTCCAGGAAGCTGGGTGGGCCCCCAGGGAGGAGTGAGGGTAGGGACAAGAGCAACTTCCTCCCCTTCCCCCTACCCAGTCCCCAGAGATGTGAGGGCACAGGCTGAGGGACTGTCTGGCAGAAAAGCCAGAAAAGCTGTAGAGGGAAGTCCCGCCTGGGTGGAAGTTGTATTAGAGAGGTTCCAGGCTTCTAGAAGAGTCAAAACATTGCTCCTGCTGAAACAGCAACAGCCTACCTGGGGGAAAAGGGGTTCCCCCGGGAGTCCTGGAGTGGCCCAGCACAGAACCGTTTCCACTCCGGATGCCAACAGCGTCTCCGCATCAAAGGCTCAGCCTCCTGCATTATTCACCAGGTCCCGGGTACTCCCCCAGATCCGCACGCACACAGGTCCCCTCCTCCCCCAGCTCCTTTCTCCCCACGAGCCTTGCACACCAAATGCTTCCCTCTCTGTTGCTCTGCTTTATTTTTTAAATAGACTGGTTTCCTTCCTCACCTCCTATTCCATCAGCTGGGACAGCTTTTCCTCCCAGTTACCCAGGCCAGAAGCCTTGGGATCGTCCTGGGAGATTCTCTGTCTCTCCCACTCACATTCAGTCTGTCGGATTTGTGGGCTCCTCCTTCAGGTTCTAGTATCTTCCACACCCCCACCCTGGCCTGAGCCCACACCTAGGCCTGGATACTCAGTGGCTGCCCACTGGTCTCCCTGCTTCTCCCCTGCAAATCTCTTCTCAGCTCAGTGTTGAGAATGAGCTTGATCAAATCCAAGTCAGATTACAGTCCCCCTGGGCTCAGAACCTGCATGGCTCCCAGCTCCTCCACAGGTCCGTCCTCTTTTGGGCTCCACCCCTCAATCGCACCTGACAGGCCCCCTGTCTGCTTCTGGCGCCCTCTAGGCATATTCCCACCTCAGAGTCTTTGCCCTGGCTGTGCCCTCCGCCTGGAACCCCCACCACCCTCTTCAGTCTCGCAACCCGCCTCCCCCAACGAAGCTGACCCGAACTCCTTCGCTTCCTTTCCTTCTTCCTCAACGGCCCATGGTACCTTCTTGCAGCTACATAATTTCTTATTGTATCTATTGCTCATTGTTTTCTTGCTTGGGCAAGACAGAGGCAGAGATTTTTGTCTGTCTTATTCATCCATGCATCTCGAAGCCTAGAACAGTGCTTGTCACATTGCAGGCACTCAATAAATATTTGAACAAAATAAAAATCATTAGAAATGTTCTCACTGTAAAAGTGGTCCACTGTGTTATAAGAAAAATGGAAAACAGAAATGATGAAAATTTAAATTGTTCATTGTTTTACCACTAAAACGCAGCTCATCATTAATATTTTGGGATAGTGTCTTCTAATTTCTTTTGTTAAAATGTTGATAGCAAAAACCATGAATTGTTTGTCCTAGGCCATTTCCAAATATCATCCTGTTCTTTTCACAAGTCATGTGGTAGATATTGTATTGGTTTTTCATATGAAGAGACAGAGGCCCAGAGGGATGAAGAAATTTTCCAAGCTTAAACAATCATCTCTATAACTGTGTTAACTGAATATAGCATTTTTTTATCCTGTCCTTTTTACTTAACTATATCATGACCATGCCCCCAAGTCACTAAAACTATTTGTAAACATGATTTTTCATGACTACAGAATATTCTGCCCAGAGGTTATGTTTAGAATTTCAGATATTTCTAATTTTTATTATAAATAATAAACAAATGTTCTTAAGCATCAAGCTTTTCCCACATTTTTTTATTATCATTCCCTTCATCTAGACTTCAAGGAAAGCCCAGGGGTAAAGTTGTACAAACTTTTAAAAAGTCTGTAGATGACTGTCACCAACAGCCGTGTTGACGTCTGTGATGGAATGGTTCCGAGTGTGTGAGTTTGCAGACGGGGGGGTGGGGGGGGAGCTCATCTCGAGTGTTTTCCTGTGGTGTCTGTATCCTATTCATCGGCCAGAGCAGCTCACGTTTCTCCAGGTGAGGCCCTCGTTCATTATTGAAGCCCCAGAGCTCAGCATGGCTGCAGCCAAGGGCTTTGGCCCACCACATTAATATTGCAGACAGGACACCTGAGGCCTTAAATATTTGATCAGAGTGTGCCAGGCTGTCAGTGAGCCATATTCAGAGCAAATGAGACCTTCCTCCCCTTCTACAGAACCCACAGTGGTGTGAGGCCTGGCTACCATCAGATAATGCGGTTAGTTGTCTGTGTAGAATAACTGTCGGGAAGATAGATTAAAACGACAATGACACATATTACAGCAGCCTCAGCATTCACTATATCTCACATCTGACAGCCTGCAACCGCCATCTGGGGGCAGGGGGGAAGGCGGGGTTGATGACACCCAGCCCACTGCCTGGTGCACAGCAGGCCCCCATGCATGTTCTTCTGTGAGTGGATGACTTGTCGCTGAAAAGGGAGAATGTTCATTCAGTTCATTTGCTCACCACTTATTAGTCACCTACGGAGTACCAGGCTCCAAGCTATGCACTTTGCACTAATTATTTTAATTGCGCTTAGAACAGTGCCTAGTACATAGTAAGTGTTTTAAAAGACTTAGCTATTATAATAATAACAAATGTTATTATTATTATTTATCTCAATTCTCTATGGCAGGTATGATCATCATTCCCATTTTACAGATGAGAAGACGGAGTCTTGGAGACTCAACTAAAAAGTCAGGGGGCTGACCACAGACCTTGATCATTCATTCATTCCAGATCTAGAACTGGACATGGATGCCATGGCCCTGGCCCAGGCTCAGGAGTTGCCCGGGACTCGATGGTCCTCTATCCAGGCCCTTCCTGCCCTGGCTCAAACCCCAGGTCTCCAACACCTGCTCCTTGCCCAGCCTCAGCTGTAGGGAAAGAGGAACAGACAAACTCCTGGGGCCAGTGGATCTGCCTCACCTGACGGGCATGGCCCTGAGGAGAGAAGATTCTGGTTTTCACAGTGGAAGCCCCACTCAAGCTGGTACGGAGGCCTTCACCTGCTATGGAGCTCGAAGGCCTTGCGTCAAGGTCCTGGAGGAAAACAAGGATGAGCTGTGGGGTGACTGGGGGATCATAGAGTACAGAGGATGGTGGGGGAGGAGGACCAAGGCAGGTAGTTGACCGTTAGGGACACACATGGCCATGTGATACCAATACAGAGCTGGCACTTCGAGAGGAGGCCACCTGGAGCAGTCGCATTCTGGGCCCCAGGGAGGAGTGAAGATCTACCCTGCACAGGGGCCAGAGGGAGAGGCCAGGTCTCTCCTGTCTGTCTAAAAGTCACCCCCTTCTGGCCTTGGGCAGACTTCTGACAGGTTTGTCCTGCTCCCCATGCTCTCCCAGCTCTGTCTGTGACACCATGTCCTCTCACGTCCCCAAAATATTATTTATTACTTCTAGGAATGTATTCTTCGAAAATAATCAAAAAGGTGTGTCGATTTAGTCACGATGGTGTATGTCATGGTGGTGACAACAATAACGCTACATCCATCTGACTGGCCCCATTCACACAGTCACTAATTCTCTCCCTCCCTCATTTATTCACTCATTCATCGGACACGCTAAGAGGTGGGGACTACCACTCCTCTTCCTTAAACCCTCCAATGGCTTCCCTTCACACTTAGAACAAAAATCAAACTCCTTACCTGGCCTCCAAGGCCCTAAACAATCCTCCCTGGCCTACCTGTCTGATGTCTTTCTGTTTCTCCATTAGCATCTGCTGTTCCCTTTGTCTTAAACTCCCTTCCTCGCGTCTTCCCATCATCTTTCAGTCTCAGCTCAGCCTCCCCTTCTTGGCAGGCCTGGCAGCTGAGGTGGCCTCTCCACCCGAGTAACTCTACGCCATCACCCTGTTCAGTTACTTGATAAGTTATCTTACTTAGTAATTTACTTGTTTATTGTCCACCCCATGAGAACAGGAGCTTGCCTTGGTCACTGCTGTACCCAGAGTGTGTGCACACTCGTGCCTGGCATTGCTGAAGGGAAGAAGCAAAGGAGGGAGGAAGGGAGACCAAGCAGGTTCCCTGTGCGGTCTCAGCTTGTTTGGGGGCACAGCTGAGAGTGTCTAGCCAGCAGGCAGGTGGAAGCTGGCGGAAGGACGCTGCCAAGTACCAGGACGCACTGTGCCCCTGGCCTGTGGGGTCTCTTTATCTCTTCATCTCAGGAGAGGAAAAGGGCGGGTGCGACTTCGCCTGTTTTGCAGATGAACCTGGGAGGAGACCGACTTCCTGGGATCAGAGGCCCCCCTCTCCCTTCCCCGGCATTCTGCACCGCTCCCACCCCCTTCCTCCGTGGCCCGGTGCATGGTTTCCAGTAGGAGGAACCTGCCTGCCCTGCTTGTCATTCCGGCCCCGGCTTCCTTCACTCTCCCGCTTCCCAACGCGCCAGGAGTGGGTTTGTGATAACGTCCGAATAAATTATTTAAGCAACTTTCCGCCAGGCAGAGATGAAACTGCAGACCGAACCGAATGGGGGCTGGCGGGGAGGTTCAGGCCCGCCCCCTCCGGCGCAGCGACCGGTGGTGGCCGTTTTGGGCGGGCCCCCTGCAGGTGGGTGCGCAAGGTAATTACACCAGGCAGTGAGGACTGTGAAGACTGCGGGTGGTGCCGGGAGGCAGCGTGGCGTCCTCCTCACTCTTGGGCTCAATGAACCCCATGCAAACCACAGGGCAGGGAAAACAGGCCGAGGTCATAGGTGAAGAGGACCAAAGGGAATGCCCCGCTCCGCCCGCACCAGAAACGCCCCTCCAAGGGGAAAGGGTGCCTGAGAGAGGCAGGGCTGGCCCACTGGCATGGCTGGCTCCTGAGGAGTTGGGGCGGGGAGTCCTGCGGAGTGGAGTGCAGAGAGGGGTAGGGTGGGGGAGCCCCGTGGAGATAAGGTGGAGGGAGGTGTGGAGTGGGCTGGGGGAGCCTTTGCGGAGAGTGGAGGACCTCCGACCTGCAGGGATGTGGTCTTTGCCTGAAGAAACGCCTCTGAATTAGGGGCCGATCCAGACCCAAGTGTATCTGTGGAACGCCAACATTCCTTCCATATGAAGGAATGGGCAGGGGGCTTCAGGCTGGCGACTTGCTCCCTCTCTCCTTGGAGGATATCAGCACAGCTCCCTCAAGCCACTGAGTGGGGGGCCGGGGGGGCGCGGTAAAGCATGTCCTGGTGACCACTGAGAGGAACTGGTGGGGTCAAGCACACATCCGCAAGTGTGAGTAGTACCTTCCTGTTTTTTCTGTGAATCAGTTTAATCTGCTTAAGATGGTGAAAGGGCCTTGTGGTGTAGCCTAAAGCCCAGGTTGGATCACACCAGTCACTATGTCCCCAGCCCCTGGTGCTCTCAGGCCCCGTGGCTCTGAGGCCTCAGGCCTGGGCCACGCGGGTTGTCCAGTCTCTGGCGGGGTTGGCAACAGGCCGCCTTTTCTGCCCGAGGTCCTGTTGTTTCAGGGCCCTCATATCCTTCCCGCCCCCACAGGGCTGCTGTCTTAGTCTTCTCCCCGCACTTCCTTCAGGGGGCCCCCTCTCCTCAAGATTTCCTCAGAGGACCCTCTCACAAGCATAACGAGATTTTGAAATCTAAACCTGGAAGGGAAGTGTCTAGCAGGCTTCTGCTTTGTGCCCTGCTACAGACCTTCCCTGAGCCATGAGAACAGACCCCTTATCTGAAAGAGGGAAGAAAGGGGAGAAAAACAGAAACTGTTGTCTCACACGCTATTCGTGCTCTCTGTAAACAGCATCAGCAGCGGCATTTATCAGGGGCCCCCAAGGCCTTTCCTCCTCTGCGCTGGGGTGGGTGCAAGGGGAGGGGTAGGGCCTTGTAGGGCCATGCAGGAGTACTGGAGGGAGGAGGAAGATTCTAGGCTGAGGAATGGGCACTTGAGCCTTGGGCTTCTTTCTAAGGCTCAGAGAAAGCGGGTGCTTAGTTGGTGGGCTCTGATCAGGGTATCCTTGAAAAGTGCCTGTTTGGGGGCAAAGGACTCAAGGGAAGTTGATTTGAGACCTGGCTGCCGTGTGCCAACCTGTGTGACCTTGAACCAGTATTCTGACCTTTGTGAGCCTCTACCATCTCATCCGTGACTTTCCTTAAAGTACCCTCTCCTTACGTTCCCCCTCCCATGGCCTTAAACCTGTCCAGACTTGGGCTGGTGTGAGCCCCTCCAGCACTCAGCACATAGCAGGTATGAGTCCAAGAGGACTGCGAGGTAGAGAGCTGGTGTGGCAGTCGATGGGCTGGTCTAGGAAGGGAGGAGGCCAGGAGTGAAGTCCAGCAACAGTTCATGGTACTTTGTGATCTTAGGAAGTCATGTCCCCTTCCTCACGGCTGGACCTCAGCTTCCCTACCGTCAGTGGGAATCGCATTCCTTGCCCTGCCCACTCACAGAATACAGATGAAGTAACAGCTCATTCTTACAAAGTGCTTCCTGGGGGCTTTGCTGCCCTAAAAGCCATACACATATCCTCTTTTAGTCCACACAACAGCCCTGTGAGGTAGGTACTATTATCCCACTTTACGGAAGAGGACACAGACATACAGAAGGTTAAATAACTTGCCGAAAGACACAGCCAATTGTGGCTAAGAGTGGCTATGGCTGGCTTCAGAGTCAACACTCTTAATCCTCACAACCATGTGATGGGAGATGGGGAAGATTTGCTTTCAAGTTCTTGGGTCATGGCTGCACCCTAAGGCCCCGGCACTGGAAGAACTTGCCTGATGGTGAGCTCTGCTCCCTCAAAGTGGACCTGAAGGAGGCTGAACCTGAAGACTCAGGCTGCTGGGGCTGGGGTGTGACGGCCAGAGGAGGAGGGGGAGAAGAGGAGGTCTGGGAGGGGGGTGGGGGTGGGAAGGACAGGCTGTCCACAGGCAGCAGCTGCCCTGCCTCCATCCCCAGTCCAGGCACCGATCTGCGTCACTGTCACTGGGGCCGCCTCCTGCCCTCTGTCAGAACCCTCATGGGTAAAGAGCAGCTGCTGGCTGGGAGGGATGCTGGCGGCTGATGCCACGCGGGAGGTTAAGGTGTCAGGGCCACCTGGCTCCTAGCTGGAAGGGTGAAAAGAAGAAAGCAACACTCCCACAAAACCTCTGCTGGGCCAGGCCCCAGAAAGCGCTGCCTCATTTCATCTTCACAACAGTCTGTAGTGTGTACTTGTTATGACAGCCCATTTTACAGAACAGAAACTGAGACCTAGAGAGTGTGGGAAGAAAACATACAATTGAAAGCAAAGGGGACAGCCCTGCGTGGAGAGGTTGCCAGGTTTGGGCTAAGCACTGCAGGAGAGGCAAGTTGCATACCGGCTAGAGGTGCTGAGCCAGCATTTGCTGAGCACCTGTGTTGTGCTCAGCGACATGCTGGGACCATTAGCTTTGTTTTACAGGTAAGTGAACTGAGGTTCAGAGAAGAGGAAGTGGGTGGCTCTGGTCACACAGCTGGCTGTGTCAGAGCTAACTTGAAGCTCTGCCCTCCTGGAAGTTTTAGTCAGTTGGAGGAAACAGATTCATACCAGACCAAGGCAGCTGTGATGGAGAAATAAACTGTTTCCTTTAGGAGACAGAGATGGGAGGGAGAAGGCCAACTGAAGTTATCTCATGAAGAAGGAGAAGAAAGTGTCTGACTAGGACGTCTGGGCTATCGTGCACCAGTTAATAAGGCAAAATGAGAGGTCAGGATTCTGGGCATGGGAACGGCGGGAGCAAAAGCACGGAGGCAGAATGGGTCAGGGCAGTGCCCAGAGAACTGTGAGGTGCCCTGGGAGGCTGGGCATCAGCCATGACAATAGGGAGGGGAGGGAGGAGAGGGAGGGGAGTCCCATAGGATCTAGGGAGCCTTTCTGAGGTTTGGAACCAAGGAAGAATAATGGGAAATGGCTGGGAGGGAGATAAACAGGGTCAGGCCAGAGAAACCAGGGGGGAGATGTGAGGTAAGGAAGGAGGCCCCTGTGGGGCTCATGAGTTCAGCTGGGCTGGTTATCTTGGGCTTAGACTCTGGCATCAGGCACATCTGGATTTGAGTCCTCACCCTGCCCACACTTGCTGGGTGGTTGTGGGAAGTTGCATGCCTTCTCAGAACCTTAGCTGCCCTTTGTGCAAAATACCGCCTCCTGGGGTCATCATAGATGGCAACTATGAGCCCAGAGCTTTTCGTGTAACCCGTCTAGCGTAGGAGGCAGGAGCTGTCATCACCCCCATTTCACAGAAGGGCAAACTGGTGACTGACTGTGGCTGGGATGCAAAGGTCCAGACCCACCGCAGGACAACTTAGATGGGCCACTGTAGGCTCCGAGAGTGGCTGAAGCTCTGTCCAACAGGGGTGCTGGGCCTCCCCTAGTTCTTCAGGGTCACCAGTGTGGCTGTTGTGGAACTCATAGAATCTGTGGTTGGGGCCAGGCTCTATGAAGGCAGCCAAGGGAGGTCTTGGGCCACCCCACTATTCCCAGATAAGGGGAGATCTTTAAAGAGAGATTGGTTTTCTGTGGAGGGATCAGCTGTGGGAGAGGGAGGGAGGAGCACTGTCCCACAGCCTGTAGGGGATTGGAGTCTTTCCAGGATGGCACCTCAGTCCTCATGATGGGGGAACTCGAGAGTTAAATTTTAGCTTTAGTTATAGAGTTAATAGGCTTCAGGATTAATGCGTATTGGAAGCTGTTGTTCCAGGAACTAGAATGTATGACTGGACCTACCCTGACTCCAGGAGTCCCACAAGCAATTCAGCCTTTGTGTCCCAGTAGGACTGCAGGCAATCAAGATGGTATCTGAGCCATTGTGCTCCAGGGAGAAAATGTCCAGATGCAGATAAAGAATCCCTGAAATGCTAGGGAAATCACTGGACTTAAACTTTTATCTGACTAACCTTTTTTCTTGAATTCCAAACCCCTTACCTACCCGTTTCTTCTGCTTATAGGAAAGGTCACCTTGAGATGAGATGTTAAGATGGTGTTTTAGGGCACACAACCCGCCGTCTTCTCAGATCACCAGCCATCTGAAGAAAGTGCCCGTAAAGATTCAACCCTTGCCTCTACTTATTGGTTCTGGTAGAGACAGGCAGCACGAACGCTGACTTTTCCATTTTCTTTCAGCGGAATGAAGACTCCTGAACCATGCAAACCGAGTGTTTGCAGGGTGAACTGGGATCCCATTGGTACTGTTAGCATATTCCACAGAATTAATCAGGTCAGCTCCCAAGAGGGCCCAGGAACAGGAAGACAGTGTGAGGAAGGCAGGTGGATGACAAAAGGCCTCCACTCTGAACAGTCCTAGTCTTCCCCACAACCCCATTCTAAATGTTTTACATCTCACCATCTAATTGCCCTCCTTGCTGTTCATATGGGGAAACTGAGACCCAGAGGGGTAAAGGGTCTTGTCCAGAGTCACGGAGTGTCAAGGATAAGTTGTGACCCCAAACCTGCCTTTCCTCTGTTGTTTTCCCAGCCCCTTTGGTGACAGTCTCATCCCCACCCCATGTAGGACTGGTATGTAATTGGCAGGACCCAGTGCAAAATGAATATGTAGCCCCCCTCTTATTGAAACATTAAGAATTTCATTAAGGTGGTGACTCCAGAGCTCTACACCCCTCTGACTCAGGGGGCCCTGCGTGAGTGTACAGGCTTCGGTAAGCTGGCCAGCCCTGACCCCACACCCAGCTCAGTGCTACCCAGGGCTGTTCCTCCTCTTCCCCTTCACCTGGTGACATCCCCCGACCTTGTCATCCCTGGCGTCCCAACCACCACCTGCCTTGGGAGGGAGAGAAACCTCTCTAGGTGGTGGGTGGGCCAGGGCTCTCCCAGACCCAGCGTCTCCCGCCAGGCAAACCCGGGCTCACTCCAGACCCAAGGCCAGGCCTGAGAGTGGGATGGCCCCAAGAAATAAGGGGCATAAATATTAGAAAGAGACAAAAGACAAAAGTGTTATTTGAAAAACCCAAGAAAATAGAATAATTATTACAAATAAGATAACTTGGTACAAAATTAAAATATAAGAATTAATAGCTTCCCTATACATGAACAATGAGTTATAAAAGATAATTAAAGAAAAATCCCATCTAAAAAATAGCAAAACGCAAAATACAGAAGATAAAATATCTAGCAACATATTTAATAATAAAAATGCAAGAGCTATATGAAAAAAATACTACTGAACATCTTTTAAAAAATGCAAAGGAACTGAATAGAAAACCCAGAACTAGACCTCACTCACACGGTCATCTGAGTTTCAACCAAGTCACCAGAACAATTCATTGGAGAAGAAGCTTTGTTTTTAACAGGGATGTTGGAACAATTAGATATCCATATGAGAAAATGTTAAACTCAGTCCTTATCTCACTCTAAACACAAACAATTTGATATGGATCATAGACTTAAATGAAAATGCCCAAATCACAAAGCTTCTAGAAGAAACCAGAATGTATTGTAGACTTTAGAGGTAAGCAAAGATTTCTTGGGCAGAACATAAAATAACCATTAAAAATTGATAAATTAGACTTGGAAACTAAGAGCTTCTGCCATCAAAAGATACATCAAAAGTCACAGATTGGTAGAAAATATCTGCCAAACATAGGATTGGTACCCAGGATATATAAAGAACTACAACTTAATAATAAAAAAGACCAACAACGCAATTTTCAAAATAAGTAAAAGATTTAAAACAGATGCTTCATAAAAGAGATGTAAATGGCCAAAAAGCACATGAGGAAGTGTTTCACACTTTTTCATGGAAAACCACAATAAGACAGAATTACACACCCATCTGAATTGTTAACGTTTTTAAAAATTGACACCAATTATTAGCAAAATTACGGAGCAACTGGGATACTTATGTATTGTTGATGGGAATGTAAAATGGTACAACCATTTTTGGGGGAAAAAAGTCTGATAGCTTCTAACCATACACCTGACTTTTTTTTTTTTTTTTTAAGATTTTAGTTTTAGAGGAAAGGAGGGAAAAAGAGAGGGAGAAACATTCACATGTGAGAAATACATTGATCAGTTGTCTCTCGCACATCCCCAACTGGAGACCTGGCCTGCAGCCCAGGCATGTGCCCTGACTGGGTATTGAACTGGCGACCTTTCGGTTCACAGGCTGGTGCTCAAATCCACTGAATCACGCCAGTCAGGGCATTAACCACGCACCTGTCTTTCAACTGAGCAAATCCCAACCAAGAGAGATGGAAAAATATATTTATGCAAAGAATCTTCGTAACTGTTTTCTTCATAGTAGTCCCAAATAGGACACAGCCCAGGTATCCATTGACAGGAGACTGGCTAAACTTACTGGAATATTCATATCATGGAATATTGTGCAGCAATAAAAAAACTATTAATACACACAACTTGGATGAATATCAGAAACACTATGCTGTGTGAAAAAAGACTGGCATAAACATGTATATACTGTATGATTCCGTTTCTATGAAATTTTAGAACTACCAAAACAAATCTATGACGGAAAAACTGAAAGATTTTGCCTCCGGGGTGGTGGGGGTGGAGACTGACTGAGGAGGAGCATGAAAGAATCTTCTGGGATGATGGAAATTTCTGTCTTGTTTTGAGTGGTGGTTATACATGAATACAATTGGTAAAATTTACTGAACTGAACACTTAAAACCTGTGTATTTTATTAAATGTAAATTACATAAAAAGAATAGCTGGGAAGATGATTTTAAAAATTGAGAAGTAGACACAAACACATATGAGGTTTTAATTTGAAAAAGGTGTCATTCAAATGAGTTGAGATACCTGGAAAAAAGTAGGTTGGAACCATGTGTCATTGCTTACACCAACGTTAATTTTGGATGGACTAAAAATTGAAAGGTAAATAAAAGCATGAAAATGCTGATGCAAACATGGATAATTCTGTTGTGATTCTTAGTCAGGGAAGGGGACTTTCTCAAAATGATTCACACCCAGGAAATATTTCTTGATATAATTCACACCCATTCATATGGATGAAACTATGAATATGACCACTAAAATTGAACATGTCTGATTGAAAAAAATCACAAAATCTTAAAAAATGAAGAAACTATCTCACAGATATGAGAGGCCACATGTCAATTTTTAATAAAGATTGATAACCCAAAAGAAAAACGGACATAGGACAGGGGCAGATTGCTCACAGTACATGCAAGTGGTTTCTAAACATATGAAAAGGTGTCCATGCTCAATTTTAGTAAGAGAAATGCCATTATAAACTACACTGAGTTGCCATTTCCCCTAACGGACGGCATAGACCAAAATGTTTGATAATATCCTGTGCTGATGAGAGTGTAGGGCACAAGCTCTCTCACACATTATTGATGGGAGTATAAATTGTTACGGTTCATAGGAAGACAATCTGGAGATATCTATCCAATATAAAACTGCACCTACCCTGTGACCCAGGCACTCAACTTCTAGGAATGAATTCAGCAGATGCACTCCCACATGTCCAGAAAGATGAATGACAGAGATACCCAGTCAACCTTGCTCACAGTGGCAAATAATGGCCATCAAGAGGAGGCTGGTTAAATAAATGACCATGTCCAGATATAATAAAATTCCATGAAACTGCCTGAAGTGCACCAAATGGATTAATGTGGCCCCTCACACATGGACTCTGAAGCCAGGATGCCTGGGACCTAACCCTAGCTCTGCCACTTACTGGCTGTGTGACCTTGGGCCAGTTGCTTAAGTTAACCTCTCTAAGCCTCAGTTTTCTTCTCTCTAAAGTAGGATTAGTAGCAGTAGTACTAATGCCACCTACCTTTAACTGTGCTCAGGAGCAAATGAGTAAAAAAAAAAACAACCAAGACATTTAGACCATAGCCCGGCACATGGTAAGTACTATGTATGTGCAGACTATAATTACTACTGATCTGAAGCAGTCTCCAAAATATATTAAGGACCAAAAAAGCAAAACGCAATTCTAGTTGCATAAAGCCAGGGTGTGCAAGAGAGCCCTACATATTTACACTCACATATACATAAAATATCTCTATGGAAGCACCAGAGAGATTGAGTCTGAGGAGTGATCAGAAGTGGGGAAGAGTTCTCACTGAGTAATTTTTATACTTTTAAATATTTTTACAAAGTGTATTATCTGTTTTGCTGTATGATAATTTTAAAACTAAAAATTCAAAAAAGAAAGTCGCTTTGAAGGACAGAAGGCCAGTGAAGAGGTGATTTTGTTTGGGGGGAAAAGAAATCCTTAGAGCCCCGGAGAAGGAACAATAGCTGTTTCTCATTCCTACACCTGACTCAGCTGCTGAGTCTGCTGCAGGGTGAC
This sequence comes from Mormoops blainvillei, assembly GCA_004026545.1. Classification (NCBI taxonomy): domain Eukaryota; kingdom Metazoa; phylum Chordata; class Mammalia; order Chiroptera; family Mormoopidae; genus Mormoops; species Mormoops blainvillei. Next base: position 10,277 of record PVJD01004636.1, on the reverse strand, counting down.
CACCCTCCTGGTTTGCTGGGGACTGCCCCAGGTATGGCACTGGAAGATGCCCATCTCAGGAAACCCCTCAATCCTGGGCAAACTGAAACAGCTGGTCACCCTAGTTGATGGGCTGTCAGGTCTAGGCTGCTCTGGGCTAGGATGGCGGGGCCTCTCTCCATGGTACCTTTCATCCTCCTGCCCTCTAGCCCAGGCTGTTCTCACGACAGCAGTGACAGGGGTCCAAGAGCAAGCAGGAGCATGCAAGACACCTTAAGGTCGAGGCTCAGAACTGGCCCATCATCACTTCTACCACATTCTATTGATCAAAGGAAGTCATAAAGCCAAGCCAGATTAATGGGGTAGGGAAATAACCTCCCCCTTGATAGGAAGAATTGTAAAAATCACAGTGTGAAGGACATGGATATGAGGGCCAAGAGTGGAGAATTGGGGCTGATTTTGTCATTACTCTGTCACGGAAGAGAAGTCCTGACTCAGGTGTAGCAATAAGCCCAGCTGATCTGTAAATACTTATTGTTTTAAACCAACTAAATTTTGGAGGTTGTCTGTTACACAGCAAAATCAAATGGATACACTTTCTGCAGCTCATGGGGTGTGTATAAAGAGTGGCAGGAAGTTCAGTGCAGTTGGAGCATGGCGGGGCTATCAGAAAGTGGGGACAGAGAGAGAAATGGCTGGGTCTAAGTGCTTCCTCATCTCCTGAACTGAGAGGATGAGGACAACAGGAAAGAGGCCATTATTCTTTTTACAGGTGAAAAAGACTAGGGCCCAGAGAGGGTAGGCAGGTTTTCAAGGCCACACAGCCAGTTAGGATGGGCAGAGATTCGAACCAGGGCTTTCCTCGCTGGGCCCGGGAAGGCCATGGGAGGAAGGGGGGCTCGGAGGTATTTTTGCAATCTCTTTACTTAAGACCAAGAGGCAATCAAGTGCCCGGAAAAGCACAGGGAGGGAGGGCTTGATGGGGAAGGGGGTGCTGAGATTATGAAAACTCCCTTTGGCACCTACATTTGTGCAGCACTGCGCTTATTTATTCTTTCCATTTGAATGATTGTGTTTTTCCTTCAAAAATTCCCTGGAGCTCCCTCTATATCATTAGTAGCAAATGGATTTGCAGGTGTTAATTAGGCTGCAAAATTATAGACAACCAGAAGCCTTGACCAGGATTCCCTGCCTCCTGGGGAGGCTCCCCACGCCAGGAAATCAGATCAGTTCTGGGAAAGGGTCTCCTGCTCGTGTCCCAGCCAACCAGGTCCCTTTAAATCCGCTGACCTGTCACAAACTTGCTGTGCATCTCTGGACTAGCTGCTCCCCTCACTGGACCTCTCCTCGTGGCCTGTACCGTGAAGGGGCAGACTGGGCGAGAAGCCCTGTGGTGGGATTTGGACAGCCAGGAGGCCTGGTGTGAGCAAACTGGCAGGAACAGAACCAACCATGGGCTGTGCAGAGGACATGACCGCCCCCAAAGTGGCTGTGAGGAGCCGACTGGGCCTGTGGAGCAGGGAAGAGGGGAGGGGCTCTGCCCTCTCTTGGGAAGGGTAGGCGATAGATATTCTGGTTTGACCAGCAAGCCTACTTACTGTGCCCAGTTACTTGTTGTCTGCATTGATCCACTTCAGCTTCTTAGCACTCCTGGGGGGAGTGTTTGCTCCCCCAGTGACAGGCGGGGAAAGTGACTGTCCTGTGCAATGCAGTAGGTGTGAGTAGGTGTGATGGCCCACCATCTCCTTCCACAACCTGCCGAATGTCTGCAACAGTCCCCCCAGCCCAACTACCCAGGACTGAACTGGTATTCTCCATGTGTCCCTGCAGGTACACGCTCTGCCCTTCTCTCTACTCTACCCACAGAATCACGTGAGCTCCCCTGGCCGTCTGGCCTCTGGTTGGTTCAGACAGTGGGAAGCAGCAGCTTGGAGGGTGAGAGGGAAGAGAGGCTGGGGGTTTGTTACCCAGCTCCCCTCCTGTGGGATCAGGTTGTGTTCCTCCAGGGAAGGCCACGGGCCCTCTCTGGTGGCCCTCTCCCAGAACCTCAGCCCTCAGGGGACGCGCTCAAGTGCTGCCTGCCTAGCCCTTCCGGTGCTAATCACTCCCCACTGCTGCTAGTCTCAGGGTGCTTCACTACCCCTTAACCTGTCATTAGACATAATTCTGAGAAGGACCCTGGCAGAGACACCCACCCATAGGCTGCTCCTGCCCCCAAAGAGCTCTGTGCTCTGTCACCTATAATCTCTCCTCTCCTCTCTCCCTATCTCCCCATGGTCTTCTCCTGAGAATGCAGTGGACCACGGTTGGCAGGAAAGCTAGACAATCAAACTAGTTTCCATCAAAGCAGTGTTTCCCACCCATCAGCCCCTGCAAATGGATTTCTAATTAAATTTTTTTAAATTTTAGGACAGTTTTGTATTTATAGAAATATTATTAAAGTAATTGAGAAATCAACTCACTTCTTAAGTTTTATTTTAAAAGGAAAATTTTCATTATTCCTGTGTATGAAAAACCAGCATGATGTGCCTCAAATAGACTTTCATCTTAAAAATGAACAGTGAAAGCAAAACAATGTTATTAAATTTTAAAAATTGAAATAAGAAATTAACAGCCCACCAGAAGTACTAATAAATCTGATTGATTTGTTAAAATACATTCTGTGCAGAATTGGCTGGGGTGTGTGTGTGTGTGTGTGTCCGTTCACAGACAAGAGGAGGCAGGATACAAAACCCTTCACAGTGCAGGGTCATTGCCGGCACCAGGTGGTTTTCCACCACGACCCACGTACATGACCCTGCCAAGAGTTCTCCAAGGAGTGGGTCAACCATGGCACAGCCAGCGTCTATGACGTGCCCTCCTCTGGTGGGGCACTGTTCCCGTGACTTAATCTATTAACTCATCAGAGCCTCAGGACAAACTGATGAGGTAGTAGGTACTGTTATCGCCTCACTTTTTTGATGGAGAAACTGAGGCAGGTTAAGTAACTGATTCAAGGCCGCAGCTCAGAGACACACAGAAGCAGTCAGATCCCACGCCTGCACTTGGAACCACAGAGAAAACAGGACTATCTGTATAAGGGAATTCAAGGGAGGGTTACTCAGTTTTATTTCCCCCACCAACTTTGTGCTCTGAAATTCTTTAATTACATAGAAAAGGTAAAAAGACTAGAAAAAACCACCCTATTTCCTTCTCCAAGATTCAACAATTGTTAACCTTCTCTCTCCACATGTGTGTATTGTATTTTGAATTGAAATAGACAAAACCTTTCTCTATTTGTCCTTGGCTATAATACCAGGTTTGATGTGCTTGTTATTTTTTTTCTAAATACGTTTTAAAATAAATACGTGACTGTAAAAATAAGGAGATGCTTCTCTGTGTACTTCCTAAAACCACCCTGTGCACCTTTACTGGTGTGACCGCTACATACTAGGAAAATCAGGCCCTGAGGTTGGGGGATCTCCATGGTTCGCTGTGACTATTTTCTACAAGGATGCCACCTAGAACCACCAGCTCCCTCCGGTGGCAGGGCTGGGAGCTATATGGAAAAGATACTGTGGAGTCTGTGAGGGGAAGACAGAGGTGTCCTGGGGTCAACCACCTAGATTGAGGAGGCCATGGCACAGTGATGACATGGCTTTGCATTGCTTGTTCCCTGTGCTCGGGCACTCTTCCTGTGTAATTGGAGGTACCCTCCCTCCCTTTAATTGGGTATCTGTTCAGGTGTCCCTCAGAGGTCTTACTGACCACCCAACTACAATGCAGTCCACGCTGCTTAATGTGCTTTATTTTTCATCAAAACATTTCAAATCATGACATTGTTTTCTATACTCATCTGTTAACTCCCTAAGGGCAGAGACACATCTCTACTCAGTGCTACACCCACGTGCCTGGCAGAGCACCTGACGCTAGCACATGCCAAATAAAGGGTTGTCGAACGAACCCTGGCTGGGTGGCTCAGCGGGTTGGAAGGCTGTCCCACACACCAAAAAGCTGCAGGTTTGATCGGGGTGCATATGGCAAGCAACCGATGCTCCGCACTTTGACTTTTTTCTCTCACTCCCTTCCTCTCTCTCTAAAATCAATAAACTTATCCTCAGATGAGGATTTTTAAAATGATTGTTGAATGAGCAGATGAAAGAATACATCAGTGGCATGGGTTCAGATTCAGACTCTAGACCCGATGCCATCGGTAGGGACAATCCAGTATCTGTTTGCGTGCTCTCTGTGATGGGGATCTCAGTGCCTGCATTCCCGAAAGAGGATCACATTTGGGGAGTTTCTGTCTAGATTTTTTCCATAGATATGGTATTTTATGTCCCCCAAAACCTGCGATTTATGATTATTTCAAACAGTAATGTAACTCCCTGAGGAAATGAGAGGGAGTTTGTGCCCGACACAGGTTGCCTTCTGGGGACTTAATGAGGGCAGGGATCCTTTGCTTTCTCTGAACCCCCATTCGACATATTTCTGAGCAAGAGCCCAGGTTCCTATCAGGCTCAGGGCCCATGGGGTCCTCACTCCCCACCCCCTGCCAGTTTACCCTTCTCCCCACCCATTCCTATTAGTGAGGAGATGGGAACATCCTCATCTTGCCTGGGAGGCCTTGTTGACAAAACCTGGAGCTGGATGAGGGAGTGGAAAATATTCCGGCTGAGATGCTTCAGCGCTGGCTTCTCTGCCATGGACTCACTGTGTAACCTTGGGCCTCGCTGTCCATACCTGTAAAATGGGGACGGTGAATTTGTTCTGAGCCCAGGGATAAGAAACTGTACTAGGTCAGATTTCCAAACCCCTCAGGTCTCTGCAAATAGCAACTAAACCACCTGATCTCCAGAGGCCTCGGGCGCAAATCAGCAGCACGGAAACACCTCCAGGCCCCGTCCGCCTAAGCACAGGCAGAATTACAGAGGAGAAGCCAGGTGAGGGGCCCTGCAGCAGCCTCATTCTGAGCCGTTTTGTGCAGCATGATGCATTAGACAAAATAAGTTCATAAATTAGTCAGAGTGGGTTGTGGCAACTTGGCCTCAGGCCGTGCTCCTTGGCCACTTTGGCTGGGGGCTAGCAGGGCTGCCCCTTGGAAGGCCCAGCCCACTGTCCACCATGTCCACCTTCCCTACCCCGAGCCATGCAGAGTCTGGGCACCAGACCTTTGCTTAGGCCACGCTCCTGCCTGATGTGCTTCCCCCAACTAGCTCAGCCCCACATTCCCTGATCCAGAAGAACTGGGTCTGGTGGGAGTTGAGGAGCTCCTGGGAATGAGGTGCCTAGGCCAGTAGCCAGAGTTCAAGACCCAGTCTTGGGGTAAAGCCTGCCCCCTGCCTGGCATCAGTGGGTCAGGAGTGAATGAACTCCCAGGCTCCATCAAGAAACCCCCTACTGGGACTCTCACAACCTGCGTAGTAGCCACCCACCCTTCAAGGTCAACATCAGGAAGCCCTCCTGGAATGGCCCAGATCCAGCCCCTGACCCACAGGCACAGGTGTTTTTCTCAAGGTGGGAAGGTACTGGGCCGGGCCCAGCAACATCTTTCCTGGCCACCCTATGTAAAATCCCAGCATCCTCCTTGTCTCAGCACTTCCAATCCCAACCCCTGCTTTATTTTTGAGCACAGTCCTTATTGTCATCTGATGTAACTTAAATTTGCTTATGTGTTTATTTACTGGCTCTCCAACTAATGTAAGCTCCATGAGGGGAGGGCATGTCCTTTTTATTTGCTTTTATATCTCTGTGCCTAAGAAGTACCTGTGAACAGTAGCTTCAAATATTATTTAACAAAGAATGAATAAAAGAAAGAGTACACAGCACATGCAAAGGCTCAGAGGTATAAAAAGGTGTGGAAGAAGATGCTGCAGAATGTAGGGTTCTTGGAGGGAGAGCCTCGAGAAGTAAGGGGTCTGGGGGAAGTAGTAGTAACACCCAGACTGAGAAGGGTCTTGAATGTGACCAAGGGTTAGAAGGTAGTGGGAATAATGGGAGGGAGGGTATTAGATGGTCGAGCAACAAGGTCACTTCTAAGTTTGAGAAGGCCCTTCTGGCTATGTGGAAGGACTGCAGGAGGAAAGAGTGGAAGCAGAGGGAACTGTGAGGAGGCCGTGCAATTAGTCAGGCAAGGGAGGCTGGGCACCTGGCCCAGAGTAGGCAACATGGTGTGTGTGGTGGGAGCCGGGGGACGGTGGAGGTTTGTGGTGGAATCAGGGGGTTGAGCAAGAGTCCCGGGCTGGCGACTGATTGGCTGTGGAGAGTGGGTGGGAAGAACAGCCTCTTAGACCAGCTCTTCCTGGCCAGCCGCTAGTCCTGGTCTGCCTGGTCTGTGGGCTACCCCACAAGGTACAGGGAGCCGGAGGTTTTGACCTGTCACTGGCTCTCAGGACTCCGGGGATGCTTGGTGTCTCCTGTTATTGGCAGGAAACTGAAGCCAGTATTGCCCTCCTGGGGTCTGCCGTGTTGAATGTGGAACAGACAAATTGACTCAGCTGACACCAAGTGCCAGCCTCCTGGAGTCTTTGGGTGTGCAGCCCCATGGCAGAAGGGAACTGTCCTTACTGAGCACCTACTATGTGCCAGGCATGGGATGGATCTTTTATATGTGTTTGATTCTTACAAACAACAAGGTAGGTATTATTATTACCCCCAATTTATAGACAGGGAAATTGAGACTCAGAGGGACTAAGCAATTTGTTGGGTCACACAGCGGCAGAGCTCTTTGCACTCCCCCATGTTGCCTTCTGAAAGGAAGCCAGGCAACAAGCACCCAGAAAAGGCATTTATAATCATCCCAGTAGCTCAGCAATGGAAGGGCTACCTAGGGAGAGAGGAGGAGTCTGTCCCAGGAGGTGCAGCTAGAGGTCAGGTGAAGCTCGTCAGCATCTCTGCAACGGAGGAAGGGAAGGTGAGCTGTCTTTTGGGTCCTCTTCCAGCTGGGCATCTCACGGTGTGGGAAGACCCGAACTGAAGGATAGCTTTGCCCCCACCCCAGGCCCCCAAAGACCCCCTTCCCAGGAGCAGAGTCCCCTTCCCCAGGCTGGGCCTGGTGCTCTGCAGAGCCATGAGCCTGCCACGTTTGCTCTCTCTCTGTCTGATAGCCCTGGAGCCACGACCCCGCAACACAGGCCCAGAGAGTAACTGGGACTACCCCAAGCCACATCCGTGACTCTGGAGGATTGGAACACATTGTTCACTGGTGTCCGAGGGCTTTGACTGTTGTCTAATCAGTTGGGCTTAGGCCTGCCCTGGCCACCACGGTTGCCTGGCTGCTGGACACACACCTGCCTGTCCAAGTTTCTCAGGGAACCAAGGACCTGGAATTCCTAGGACTCCTGGAGCTGTCCCTGCACACCCCTGCACCGGTGTGCCTGCCAGAAGTGTGGGTATGGCCATAGCATCTTATTCTCAATGTGACTGGACAGCTGCATGTCCTTCCCCACTGCCTGGCATTCCACCCTTGAAGCAGCACCCCTTTGAGTCTCAGTGGTGTCGCTCAGGCGGCTGACCCCCACTGGAAACCTAATGACCTAAGTCCATCAATTTTTCATGTTTCGGACCTGGTGAAGAAGGGGCAGATTCAAGAGCCTGGGGAGTGAATCCTAGCCATGCCCCCAGTTTTGTGACCTTGGTCAGTTTCCCTCACGGTTCCCAGAGGGTTCAAATACTCCATGGACAGAACACAGCCTATACAGTTGTTTGTTTTTATTGAATTAGTTGCCAGCATTTAAAAGATAAAAGATCATGAAATTTCACATAGAAATCTAGATTTTCAACTTTTCTTGAAAAGTCAGAAGATCTGGACTCACTGGGTCCCCACCCCTGCCAGATAAGAATCTACTGGATTGAATCACGTTCTCCAGTCCCTACAGACCATGTGGTCCTTGGAAGCTGTCGGGTCTCCAGTCCCTGAGTCAAGCTGGGAACCCTCAGCCTCTTGCCTCAGGGTCCCCAGAACTCCGGGCCCAGATCTGGTCATTGGATGAGTGCTGTCTGTCTGGGTTGATGAATTTATTAATTAACTAATTAATTAATATTGCAAAAATGATAATAATAATTCCTACTCACCACCACCCACTTTCCCAGAACAGCACAAGGAGGCTCTGGCATTTTATAAACTTTGAAGTTCTGAGAATAATAATAACAACACATATGTATATAGCACTTACCAAGTGCCCAGCCCTATTCAAAGATATTTTCTTCTATTATTTCATTCCTCCCTCACCATGGTCCCATAAGGTGAGATCTTTTCCATCCTGGGAGGAAAAGATAATGAGGAGCAGCATGCTGCTTACAGGGTTGGTGGGAAGATTAACTTAATAAACGCAGCTAAGTGCCTGGAAAAGAGCCTCGATACGCCCTAGGCATCAACATACGCACCAGGCGCTTTCACCAGCAGTGAGCTAATGTGGGGAACAGGTGAGCCTGCCAAAGCTGGAGGAGGTTGCGACTTGCCCAAGGTCGCAGGGCAAGTGGCTTGGAGACAATTCTTGAGCAGGGAGGATTCTAGAGATGGGGAAACAGGCGACTTCCTGCAGTGGAGTAGCAGCTATGGAGCGGGTTCTGATGAGGGGACTGGGTTCAGGACGGGAGAGTGTCCCTGGGTAGGAGCAGTGGGAAACCAGGAGAGCAGAGCACTGGGGCCACGGTAGCATAATTCTTGTCCTGGTTTGGGCTTCGGCGCTTTGGGCTTTTCTGCCATTCCCTCCCAGGTTTGCAGCTTGTGTCTGGAGGCTGCCATCCTGCAGCCTGAACTCGATGCTCTCCATCCCTACCGACCCAGCCAGCAGGCCCTCTCAGGCCAGCTCTTCACCTTACAGGCAGGAAAAACACGTCCCGGAGGAGAGGCAGCCTGGGAGGGTGGAGGTGCCTGGGTTTCAGATCAGACCCATTACACTTGTCCCAACCCTGTCGCTTGCTAGCTCTGTGACACTGGCCAAAGCTTTTCAACAGCTCCAATTCTCTGTTTTCTCACTTTTTATGACCCATCATAAGTGTTTACGCTGCACCAGGTGCTGAGCTAAGAGCCCTGAATGTCCCATACCATTTATTCAGCCCCACTTCTCTCCCACACAGCAGGAGGTGGATTCAGAGTCAGAATTCAGTCTCAGGTCTGAGTGAGTCCAAAGCCTGCATTCTTGAAATGAAGAAAATAATGTGGACCCCTTCTGGGATGATAAAAATAAAATAGTAGCTAATGCTTCTGTAGCCATTAATTGCTATGCCAGGTGCCGTCCCAAACAGTTTACCTTATTGCACTGTTTAACCCGTGCATCAACACTGTCAGCAGGCATTGGTACTAGTATTATCATCTCCCTGTCATAGATCAGGACGCTGAGGCACAGAGAGTTTAGGTGACATAGCCAAGGTCACAAACTAGCGAGTGGTGAGATCTGAATCCAGGTTTTTGGCTCTGGCGTCCTTGCCCGAAGGACCCGCTACCCTGCGAACAGAGAGCACTGCTCAGGGTTGCCACATGCTGGACCCTAAACCCACGTGGGCTCATCTCCAACCTCAGTATGTCGGTGGCAGAGCCAGCACTGAGGATGCAGTTCCCAGGGATTCTGGTCCCAAACCGCCTCCACATCTCCCCAGCTCCAGCCCAGGGACTGGTTTGGTGCAAAGAACATGACCGCCGGGATAGAGAATTAAGAGGTGAAGAACAATGCAGGAGCTGTACCGTCCCTCTCACTTGAAATCTGATGTGGGGAAGGAGGAGGCGTTTGCCTCCTGTTCTGAGCCCCACCTCGGGGCTCCCTTCCTCTCAGTTCCCTGAGCCCGGGCCTGGGACCTCACAGCAGGCCCCACTGGGGCCATGGCCACGCTCTTTGCCTTCTCTTGTCCTATATTTGGCCCCCGTAAGTCCCCTTTTACAACATTGTTCCAACATGCTCTTTCCAACTTCTGGGCCTTTGCTGGGACTATCCCTCTGCCTGAAGGCTCTCCCACACCCCCCTGAAAAAACTCTCTTTTCCCTGAAAGTAGAGTTTGTCCCACCTTCCTCCACTGTCCCCAAGGCCCTTGTCACACCCCCATCACACATTATTGGGATGGTGTTTGTGCCTGTTTCAACCCTGGCCCGTGCATCTAATAGTTTTATGCAAACACACAATCCCCTCCAAACACACAGCAGCACACTCAGAAGCATGCAACCCCATGGAAATATACCACTATTCCCTTCTTTCAGTGGTTGTGAGGCTGGGGGATCCTGGCCTGGCTGAGGACATCCGATCTCATTGTCCTCCCAGCCCTTCAACCTTCTCTCAAAGGCCCTCAATAAAATGATTTGAGCCCCCCAAATATATACCACTTCT
>PVJD01004635.1:0-132621 GCA_004026545.1 Mormoops blainvillei | reverse complement strand
ATATTTTTTATGATATGTCTCCTTGCAAAAGGGAAACAAAGTAAAAAATCAAGAAATGTGGCTATATCAAACTAAAAAGTTTTTGAACAGCAAGGGAAAACATCAACAAAATGAAAGACAACCTACTGAATAGGGGAAAATATTCCCCAATAATAATTCTGATAAATGGTTAATATCCACAATTTATAAAGAACTCATACTACTCAATCTCAACAACAACAACAAAAATCCAATTATAAGGTGGGTAAAGGACCTGAATAGACACTTCTCCAAAGAGGACATACGAATGGCCAGCAGACATATGAAAAGCTACTCAACATCAGTAATTATCAGGGAAATGAAAATTAAAACTACAATGAGGCATCACCTCACACCTGTCAGAATGGTTCTCATCAATGAATCAACAAACAGCAAGTGTTGGTGAGGATGTAAAGAACAGCAAGCCCTCGTGCACTGTTGGTGGGAATGCAGACTGGTGCAGTCACTATGGAAAGCAGTATGAAGTTTCCTCAAAAAATTAAAAATGAAACTGCCTTATTATCCAGCAATTCCATTTCTAGGTATATATCCAGAGAAACCCAAAATACTAATTCAAAAGAACATAAGCATACCTATGTCATTGCAGCATTATTTACAAGAGTGAAGATATGGAAGCAACCAAGTGCCCATCAATGGACTAGTGGTTAAGAAAGTGGTGACATGGATATAAAATGGAATATTACTTGGTCATAAAAAGAATGTAATCTTAGCATTTGCAACCACACAGGTGAACCTAAAGGGTATTATGCTAAGTGAAATAAGTCAGTCAGAGAAAGACAAATATATGATTTCACGTATCTATGGAATCTAAAGAATAAAATAAACAGACAAACTAGAAACAGACTCATAGATACAGCAAACAGGCTGATGCTTGACAGAGGGTAGGGAGGATGGAGGGGGGTGGTGGATGAAAAAGGAAACAGGATGAAGAAGCACAAATTGGTAGTTACCAAATAGTCATAGAGATGTAAAGCAGAGCAAAGGGAATATAGTCAATAATACTGTAATAACTGTGTATGTTATTAGGTGGGTGTTAGACTTATTTGGGGTTTGCTTTGTAAAGTAGATGATTGTCTAATCGTTATGCTGAACACCTGAGACTAATAGGAAATAATATGAATGTAAACTGTAAGTGAAACAAAATTTTTAAAAATGTGTTCTTTTAGCACATTTCTTGTTCCACTGAATGTAAATTTGAAACCTAGTATCTTTAGTTCTTCGCTTAGAAAGCTTGCAGTTTTAGACTTTTGAATTAGATTTGTTAAATAGGTCATTTTCTAGCTCCTTCAAAATCAAGTTGTATAGTTTACCACCTCCAGGGGTTCTTTCTTGGTTAGGAGTGTGGAGTAGAACTTTTTATTTTGATATCTCTGTTCGAGACATTATTTTCATTTATAAATGAGTCACTAAACCCTGTTTGCTATACCTATGAGTCTGTTTCTATTGATGGGCACTTGGGTTGCTTCCATCTTTCCTTCCTTCAACTCTAAATTTCAAGATAAAATTACAAAGAACCGAATGTGTGGTGAGGAAACCAAGCTGTGTGATTTCTCACTATTGCCCCAGAATTCCACCCCAGTTATGGTGTGGTATTTCAATAACTAGATATGCTCACACTGTAGGGTGATTTAAGAGTCATCTAATTTCAGTCACTTGATATAATCAACACAAACACCAGTAGCAGGAGACTTGTGTTCTGTTCCCAACTTTGTGGTTAACTAGTTTTACTACTTTAGGCCAGGCACTCATTTCACCTTTTTGATTCTCGGTGTCCTCATCTATAAAATAAAGTCCTTGATTATCAGATATTTAAGTCTCTAATTCTATGCTATACTCTGACTTTAATGAACATGATGGTTTATTCTTAAAATCTCTAACAAGCAAAACTACTTCTACTCTATCCAAAAGCCAGTTCCACATGGGCAAAGCCAAAGTGGGGATAGGATTGAGGATGGCAGATGGGGTGCATGGGGCAGGGAAACGTGGTGGCGGGAAAATGGAGACAACTGTACTTGAACACTCAGAAAGTAAATTAATTAATTTTTTAAAAAGAAAGAAAAGCCAGTTCGAGTGCTTAATGGTTCTATGAGGCAGATTTCTTCCCCACCAACTTTACTGAGGTAAAACTGACAAATATAATTGTGTGTGTGTGTATAAATAAAGTGTACAATCTGATGGGTTGATGCAAATTGTGAAATGATCACTACAATCAAGTTAACATGTCCATCAGTGAAACAGGGTTTTAAATAAGGAAGATATCACAGTCTCCATTTCTATCTTCTCTAGAGTTGAAGGATAATCTATCAGCATTCTTCTTGTATTAACCCTTCACAAATTGAACTAGTAAGTCACCATTTACCAGTCTTTTTCCATAGCAAATGATCTCCAAGCTCTGTCATTCATTTATTTCCTTCATGGTTTTGACCACATATTTCTGCTACTTGGTTATTATTTATCACCCTCTCTAGCTCTTTTTTACTTAAATTCATTTTGAAGAGAATTTTATTTAAATCACTGCTTGATGAGGACTATAAAATCAGTCTTTCTTGGCAAAAACAGAGGTTGACTGTGAAAATAACAGAAATTTACTGAACCTTGAAAATAGGCAAGTGAAGACATTTCCATATGACAAATGCAACGAGCTTTCATTTACTATGAAACATTCTTGTAGTAGTTCCCCCATGACTTCAGTGGCCTCCCTTGCATGCACTAGCAATATTAGCAGACTTATTAGCATTTCCATTAAATCTTCATGCACTTTACAGGTGGGAGGATTTTCCTACGAATATGGTGGTAAGCAGTGGAATTCCACCTAACAATCCACTACATCAATTGGAGAAACATGTCTCTAGGGCAAAGTCAAGAGTTTCTTTTACCTTTATTTAGAATAGTTTTCAAACCGTATCAAGCCTAAGAATCTCCTGAGGCTCTGGCTAAAATGCACATTTTTGGGCCTTGCCCAAGTCTAGACTAGAGCCCAGGAGTCTGCATTGTAAAACAGCTTCCCAGATGTTTGCAATGCAGGTAGTTTTCAGGCCCTAGCTTCGAGGAACAGGCGACAAGGCATTTTTTCATCTACTACTGTATAAACTCATTCTTCAATAACTATCGAGCACCTTCAAGGTACTCTGTTAGTTCCTAGTGTAGAGGGAATCAAGGCTGATACCAAAGATGAAATGCTATTTGCCCTGACTAATGCTGTAAATGCTTCTCTCCCACCTCTGTAAGCCCTTTTCGTGCCAATTCTATACCACGCCTCCCAAGACCCTCCCTCACTAGGCCCAGCATAAAAGGAATGCGGGGCTATTGTTCTGGGCTCAGAATTTGGAGTTTGTCTCCTCTGGGCCTGTGCACGTAAATAAAGATCGTGCTCCTAAACCCCTCAGTGTCTGGTTGTTTCATTTTTCCATAACATTTGGTTCCCTGACCGGGAAGCGACCTTACATAAATTCAGGCCAACTTGCCGCCGACTGAGCAGGGCGGACTGGGTGCCCGGAGGCCTGGCTGGGGACCAGGGAAACGCACGCCCTGAGATTTCTCAGGCCCCGACCGGTCGGGACACCGGACTCCGCCCCGCGACTCCAGCCAGGAAGTGGGGGCTTCGGAACACGATCTATCAGAAGGCACTGGATCGGTAAGTGCCCCAGGGACCAGACCTGAGATCAGGAGGGATTTGGGTCCCTCATCTGTTATACCAGGATTGAGACTACAGAAGCCCGATCGCCGGACCCTCACTGGGGAGGGAGCTGAATAACCTCTGAATGTTTGAGAGTGAACCCAAGTGTGTCTGTGTTTGAGGCTCCATGGGCGATAGCCTACGGAGCGAGAGTGGGTCCCAACCTGCGATTCCTGTGTCAGGTCATACGGCATAACGGTTGACAGTTAACCCCGAATTCTGTAGGGGCAACCTTAGCCAAGACCGACTTCGTCCCGCGAGGGAGCAGGCCAGGCTGACGAGCGAGTGCCCCCACGCTTTGTGTGTCTGCGCCGCGCGGGAGGGAAGCCATGGGAGGCGGACCTTCTACAATTTTAGATTGCATGCTGCAGAATTTCAGCAAATTTAAAGGGCAGGACGCATCGCTTGATGCGGGCCAATTAGAGACATTTTGTACTGCAGAGTGGCCGACTTTTGGGGTCGGCTGGCCCCCGAGGGAACATTAAATTTATCCACTATAAGAGCAGTTCACCTGAAAGTTACAGGAAAGACAGGACATCCCGATCAGTTTTCCTGTATAGACAGATGGCAGGAGTTGGCCCAGGATGTGCCCAGCTGGCTTAGTAAGTGCACAGGGACTCAGGGGCGCCGTAGAGGAGCCACTGGTGGGGCACGCCAGAGAATGTGTTGTCCACGGTCCCGGAGACAGCGAACTCCAGCCATCCTGGTCGCAAAGACGCGACCCCCTATTCATCAAGACCAGGGGCAGGAGGACGAATTAGTAGTCCTCCAGCCACCTCCTTACCGGGCTCCACAGGTGCCCTCTACGGCTCCCCAGCAGGAGCCCCTGACTCCCCCGCCTTCTATCTCACCCCAGGGGCATCAGTCTCCTCAGGAGCCCTCCCCGGTTCGGTACCCAGCCCTGCCCCATCCAGGCCTGTCACCCGTAGTTAGCAGACTTAGAAGCCACCAGCCCCCTCTCCAGATGCCACTCCGAGAGGTGCAGGCAGCGCCCAGAGTTCATGAGGACGGGACTGTCCAGCCTGGACCGGTTACTTATTACTACCATCCATTCAGTACTACTGACCTCCTGAACTGGAAACACCACACCCCTCCGTTCTCGGAGAAGCCACAGGCCATGATCGAGCTCATAGACTCGATCTTCCAAACCCACCGGCCCACCTGGTTCGATTGTCACCAACTCCTCCTGACCTTGTTCAACACTGAGGAGAGGAGAAAAATTCTAGAGGAGGTCCAGCGCTACCTTGAAGCACATGCCCCGGCAGGAACCCTAGATCCCTCAGATTATGCGTGCCGCGCTGCCCCCAAACAACAGCCCACTTGGGACCCAAACACTGAGCAAGGGTGAGCAACCTTGGATCTGTATCGCCACTCCCTGTTACAGGGGATAAAGGCAGCGGCTAGGAAGCCCACTAATATGGCTAAGGTCGCCACCGTACACCAAAGGTCAGATGAGTGCCCTGGAGACTTCCTTGAGCGGCTGATGGAGGCATACCAAGTGTTTACCCCTTTTGACCCAGAGGCAGCTGAAAATCAGTGCATGGTAGCCATGGTCTTTGCCTCTCAATCGGCCGCGGACATCAGGAGGAAGCTCCAAAAGCTTGAGGGCTTCGCAGGAATGACCTTAAATCAACTCCTAGTGGTAGCCAACAAAGTATATGAAAATCAAGATGAGGCGGCCACAGCAGCCCGCCTAGAGGACCAGAAAATGCAGGCCACCCTGCTGGCCGCCGCAACAGGGAGGCCGGCCCCCACGGGTGGCCCGATCAACAAATAGGGACACTTCAAGGTAGAAAAGGACCAGTGTGCCTATTGTAAGGAGCGCGGGCACTGGAAGCGAGACTGTCCAGCTCGCAAGCGGCGCTAGGAGACGCCCGCCAGCCAGGCTATCCCATCACCATCAGCCCCCAACGTATTGGCCCTCGCCGGGTTCAACCAAGACTAGGGGCAACCGGGCTCCATCACCCTCGGTCCCCAGGAGCCCATGGTCAGGGTCAAAGTTGGGGGCTGAGACATTGACTTTATGGTAGACACAGGGGTGGAACACTCAGTAGTCACCGTCCCAGTTGGGCCCCCCAGGGGGAAAGAAGTCCTCGTGCAGGGAGCCACCGGACTCTCGGCTAGCCCCCAGAAATTTTGTGAGGCATGGAAGGTCGAACTTGGGGGCCACCAGATCTCCCATGAGTTCCTCTACCTACCAGACTGCCCTATCCCCCTACTAGGTCGAGATATCCTAACCAAGCTAGCAGCGCGGGTCACCTTCCGGCCAGAAGGGGCCTCCCTGGACCTCCCCACGCCACGAACTATTGCCCTAGTGCTTCCGCAAGAAGAAGAATATAGGCTCCACCAGGAAGACGGAGTGTCAGCCCCAGACCCCCTCTGGGCTAAATACTCTGGGGTCTGGGCAGAAGACAACCCGCTGGGGCTGGCCACGGAACGAGAACCTGTATCAATGGAACTCATGCCCGGGGCGACTACGAAGTAGCACGGGTACTACTCCGGGAGATAATCCCACGGCACGGGTTGCCCTTCAGTCTCCAAAGTGACAACAGGTCCGTCTTCACCGCAAAAATAATTCAGCTGCTAACCCAAGCCTTAAAACTAAGATGGAGGCTTCACGCTGCCTACCGACCTCAAAGCTCGGGCAAAGTAGAACGAATGAACCGAACTCTAAAAGAGACTCTAGGAAAACTTTGTCAAGAGATTCTCCTACCCTGGCCAGATGTCCTGCCGCTTGCCCTCTTCCGAGTTAGGTGCACCCCAAATTCAGCAGGGTACACCCCATACGAGATCCTATATGGAAGGGCAACCCCCATCACCTGAATCCCTACCACCAGAGACTTAACCACCTTAGGGGAGGCCCACCAAGCCTCCTACCTCAAAACCCTAGGTCAAGAGTTAGAGAGAGTCAGGTAGGCCCACCTTGGGCAAGAAATAGTGCCAACAGGGGGGCCAGCCCACTTCCATAAGCCAGGGCAGTATGTTTGGATAAAAGACTGGAAAAAAGAGTCCCTCCAACCCAAATGGGTTGGGCCCTATCTAATACTGTTAACTACCCGCACTGCCTTAAAGGTTGCAGGTATCACTCCATGGATCCATCACACCAGGGCCAAGGCCGCCACTGACCCTGAGGAAACCGACCCAGGACCGAAGCAGGGGCCAGACCAAATTCTAGCCCTAAAGCTGTGAAGGACCTGCCGAAATGGGGTAAAGGAGTGAACCGTCGCCGAGTCAACGCTACCTGCCACCATCTCCAGCACTAGACCCCCAACAGGAGAGACTGAGTAATTTACCCGTAACCCCACTCACCACGAAAATGCTCCCTGTAATTCTAGCCCTTCTTTCCCTTGTTCCCTACCTGGTGCAACCCACTATGTGGCAATATAATGAAACCATTATTGTCCATGAATATAGAAAGGAAGGGAATTGGCTAACTGTAGCCACCATAGACACCCTCCGCCAAGAGTTAAACGAGGCCCTGGGGTCGGTATCGGAGTCCATGGCCTCTCTGCAACGCCAGATCCTTTGCCTTGCTAAAGTAGCCCAGCAGAACTGCCGAGTATTAGACCTCCTTACCTCAGACAAAGGAGGGACCTGCATATTTTTAGGAGAGGAGTGCTGTTATTTTGTCAATGAAAGTGGACTGGTTGAGGAAAATCTGCAATGCATAAACAATCTTAAAGATAGGTTGAGACTTAGCTCTGGGACGGGGGCCATGCCCTGGTGGCAGAATACCCTCCTCTCCTTCCTAGCCCCTGTCCTGGGACCCTTAGTCATCCTCATACTAGTCATCACCATAGGGCCATGGGCCATCAGAACAGTAGTTAGGCAACTAGAGGGGGCCCTGGTGCGGAAAACTATCAGTCGTATCCTCATGTTCCAACAGCAACAGGAACAGAGGACCCCATTTCTGGGTGCAGAGACAGACGAAAGTGCTGTCTAAGCACCCACAGGGGGTAATGTAGAGGGAATCAAGGCTGATACCAAAGATGAAATGCTATTTTCCCTGACTAATGCTGTAAATGCTTCTCTCCCACCTCTGTAAGCCCCTTCGCGCCAAATCTATACCACGCCTCCCAAGACCCTCCCTCACTTGGCCCAGCATAAAAGGAATGCGGGGCTATTGTTCTGGGCTCAGAATTTGGAGTCTGTCTCCTCTGGGCCCGTGCACGTAAATAAAGATCGTGCTCCTAAACCCCTTGGTGTCTGGTCTTTTCATTTTTCCATAACACTAGTAGGAGACAAAGGGGCAGAAAAGTGTGCCAAGACTCAAGGTTCAATTTTCATGTCTCAAGGCAGTATATGATTGTCACATGAGGTGCACTAGCTATGCCTCTCTAGGAGTTCAGGGCTGGGAAGGTGACTGTGGGTTGCAATTGTGGGAAGGCTTTGTGGATCCAGGTTGGAACAGCCCGGTGATTTTTTTCAGAGGAAGGAGGGTAGGATCAGAGAGGTTCTGGAAGTCAGCTTAGCCTGGAGGTGAAGTTCTAGGTGAAAGGCTGAAAGGGTCCAATAAAGTGTAGGCACTTAATTCTGGGGCGGCCAACTGTTACTCAAGAACAGAGGACAGCTCTGTTTTAGGGCAAGTAATAATCTGGTGTTGATGTTCAGGAGGAACTGGAGCTGGTAGTGCCAAAGGCAACCACTAAACTTATGCTGCTGTGGGCAGGAATGAAAAGAAAGCTGAGATATATTTGTAGTGACGGGGATAAGGATGGGCCCATGAAGGCAGGTGCCCCTGAAGTATAACAGCAGCTTTTAAAAGGCTAACCACAGAGGGATTCCTAAACAATTTAGGCCCCAAATACCGCCCATATCTGCCCCTGAGATGAACTTGAAACTTCTCAGGAGACCCAGCTACTAATACCTCTAGCCAAGTGGGTTCCAAACTTTACTGCACAGTAGAATCACCTGGGGATTAAAAAAAAAGAAATATAAAGAAAAAAAAGACAGAAAGAAAAATGTCTAGCGCCCACATCTAATGTGCAACATAGTTTGGAAATTATTGGTCAAGCCGCATCTCCTCCAGGGTCCTTAAAAAATACCCAAATCCTCCCGCCCTTTCTGTCCCAGGCAAGGAGGGTGCACGTTGAGGGTTCGAGACCTGGGTGGGCCCGTTCCCAGCGCCTCGATCCCCCTTACTCCCAGCCCAGTGTGCCCAGTTCGCGGGTGTGGTGCTCTGCGCGGGCCGGGAGGAGGCGGTGCTCGGGGTGTCTCAGGCCAGCCACTACGCCGCAGAACCGAAAGCGGCTGGCGCGGGGAGGCGGGGAGAGGAAGGAGGGGGCGGGAGCAGGGGGCGAGGGGCGAGGTGGCGAACACCCGGCCGGGAATGCCAGCGGCGCGGGGTCCCGGAGCCGCCAGGTGGCCGCATCCGGGGGATGGCTCTCCATCTGGTAGCCCACTTCGATCTCCGGAAGGACGCGCTCCCTTGGCTGCGGGCGCAGCGGGCGGTGTCGACCGGTGCTGGGGCCCGGGGCGGCTGCGCAGGTCCTGGCGGTGCGCGTCCGGGGTGGCGGACAGCCGGTGGGGGCCGGCGAGGCGGGGAGGCTGAGCCGTTCAACCTAGGAGCTCCCAGGCTGGGCTGAGGTGGTGGGCACAGACCAGACGCCGGTGGCGAGGGGAAAGGTTCTGGGGCGGAGAGGGGACGGGCAGCCTGTGGCCCCCGCCAACTTGTGAAGGTTAGAGCCGAAGGCATGCGCGTCCCTCTTTGGAGTCTGGGCTGTGCTACCCTCACACCCCGGCCACTGGGTGGAAGCAGATGGGGCAGCCCCTGGGCAAGGTCGCGGTTGGGCTACGTGTCTTTTTCCAGAGAGTTCTCTAGCCTCTGGCTTGCTTTTTGACTACAGTAGTTCACCTTTAGTAGAGAGGCCGGGGGCACTAGGTACCGTCAGCATCATCACATCCGGGAGAGATGCAGGAGCAGCTGCCGAGACACCGCGCCCCCGGCCCGGGACTGCGGAGAGTGGGAGTGGGTCGTTCCCCACGCTTCGCTTTCATCTCACCAGCAAAGGGAAGAAGGTTCATCGCCCTCGCAGGGATTCTGACAAGACTAGGGGCTCCTGGAAGTTCTTGGGTTGTGAGGAAGAAAAAAATCGTGGCCAAGAAAATTATGTAAATGTTTAACAGTTGCAGTTTGTCCCCACATATGTGATACGTGTTTCTGCATCTGTGTGAACAGTGTCTGTGATTTAGGGGCATGCTGCTTCGGGTGTGAAGTACGAGAGTGCAGTGAGCCGTGCACTGACAGCCAGCCCGCTGTTTTCCCAAGAAGCACCAAGCCCACCTGAGACAGACTGATAGATGCTCAGAATTCCTGCCCAACTTCCTCAGGGGGAATTGGAGTACATTCCCGGCAGCAGAGGCTTTATTCACAAAAAATCCTTTGGTTGACCTTTGTTGAGGGACTTTTGAAACTTCCCTGAGTGGATCAATCAAAACTTTAGAGAAGGGGAACTCTGTGATTTCCTGTGTTAAATATATATATATTCTCTTCTAAATATATATATATATTTATATATAATATATATATTCTCTTCTAAATATATGATTAATGACTAGTGTTACTATTAGCAAAATTTCTCATTTGGGGGAAATTTTTAAAAGCCTCCTGAATATCTAAAGAGTTTCTGAAGGTGTAGCTTTTAAAAATACATTTGGCAGCTCCACCCCAAAGTGACCCTTTCTCTGAACATCCGCCTTATATAGCTAAATGGCAGTTGTCTGCAAATGAGAAGTTAGATGAAGTGTGAAATGCCACAGTCTTATGTTTCAGTAATGTGTGTGGTGATTGAAAATCTGTGTGGGAGCCGATTAGATTTTGGCTTCCTCGTGTTTTTCACTTATCTGTAAATAAATATAAACTTGTGTGTGGACATTCCACTAAACAGCAGGTACTCTTGGGTTCTCAGAAAGTAAGCTTACTAGAAATGCCAGATTTTTAATCTATATATTAAAAATATATGTATATATAAAAACTTTAAAGAAGGGGAACTCTGATCTCCCAGGTGTTAAAAAAATGTTTTTTAAGGAAGTGTGCCGTAAACAATATATATGTCGTATTTTACTCTTGCAGAGCTTCTCAGCAAAGATATTCATGTTATACTAAAAGAAATTGTTACTACTGATAATCACCGGTGGGTGGTAGCTCAAAAAAAAAACAAAACCCCCCCAAACCCCCAAAACCCTCACCTCAATATAATTCCTTTTCTGCTGTAATTTGTAGCATTGACAGGGGAATCTGGGATTCCATTTTTGTTTCCAGTACAGCTATTACTCAACACATCTGTGCAAATTATTTTCCTTTCAAAACCTCAGCTTTTCAAATGTAAATTGTAATGTCTCCTGTCTGCACACTTGCTATCTAAATTTGAAGCCTTAATATTTTTATATCAACAAATAAAATTGAAGATATCATAATGGTGCTAAGTAGTACTCGGGAAGTATGACATATTTCAGGCAAAATAGCCAGGGCTAACCATGGAAATTCAGTCTTTTAATCAACCAGGAGTCAAGGACTATATAATTCAATTTTGCTTGCTTGTGAATTTCAAGTGAATGAAAGCATATTATATGTATTCTTTTTGCTTTCCACCCCTCAATACTGTGAGATTTATTCATGTTGACTGTTGTAGCTTTAGGTCATTAGTTTTCACTGCTATGTCGTATTCCATTGTGTGAATATACAGCAATATGGTGGACAGGGAGTCTACTGCTTTGATCTTCCTTTCAAGGAAGGACTTACCCCAGGTGCTGTGAGTGTGGTCAGCAGGTAGTTTTCAGCTGTTGGGCCTTTCAGGGGTTGTTTTGACAGGGGGCTCTCTCGCCTTTTATGTGTGGCCCACATCTAATTAGGGTGTGAGATGGTGTATAAAGGCCGGCCATTTTCACTCAACATGGGACAACTTTGACAATCCATTTCAGTTCCAGAGCTTCTCTGACAGAGGACCCTGAGGTCATCTAAAGCTACTGGGCTTGCATTGTAGCTCGACTTCTCCCCTTGCCTAGTCTTGCATCCTTCTCTGTCCTCCTGCAGGTTTTAATCCCACCCTGCTACACACTCCCCAACAAACGTCCCGGATGCTAAACTTTATCAGGGTGTTTCCTAGGGAACTCAGCTTTAGTTACCCTTTTTCTGATTGGGGACATTTGGAGGTTTCTGGGATACACTGTTACAGTCTGCTTTCACTAACCGTGTCTCTGTTGCCTGGTGTACAGATGTGCAGGCTTCTCTAGGATGGTTGTCTAACAGTATAGTTGCCCAGTTAGAAGCTGTGCACATCTTTATTTTTCCTGGGTGTTGACAAATTGTTTTCCAAAATAGTTGAATTTATCAATACCCCCATTTATAGTATAAAAATGTTTTTGATACCCTGTATCCTCACAACTCATGATATTTCCACATTTAAATTTTTTTGTCAAACTGGTGGATCTGAATGTTATTTCACTGTGGTCTGAGGTTGAGATTCTCTATATATTTATTGGCCATTTGACTTTCCCCGTCTATGAGATGTCTGTCCATTTTTGTCCATTTTTCTATTGTGTTTTATTTATCATTGATTTTTAAGGTTTCTTTATATATTCTGCATTCTAGCCTTTTATTCATCATGTATGTTGCAAATTTTTCTCTCAATATGTTACTTTTTAATTTTTATTTTTTAGTTTGTGGTGGTGTCTTTGGTAAAAAGTTTTAATGTTCTCTAATTTATGAATCTTTTCCTTACGGTTTATGCTTTTGTGGGATCTTTTAAAGCAATCCTCCCCTATGCAGAAGTCATGAAGACATTTTTATATTAACTTCTAAAAACCTTACAGCTTCGCTCTTCACATTTTGTTTTGATATGGAAATTTATTTTCTTGTGTGATATGATGTAGGAATCCAATTTTATTGTTTTTCTATATTAATAGCTAATTGTTCTAATATTGCTAACCAAGGAGCCTTGCTACTTCCCATTGACAGCAAAACCACTTCTGTCACACATCAAGTTTATTTCCTTCTTTTTTTTAGAGACTTAAAACAACATTTATTATCTTCCATTTCTGTGGGTCAGGAATTTGAGCAGAAATTAGCTGGGTCTCCTTTTCTGGCTTCTTAATCATCGTATCCCTGTTCTTACCGTCCTTCCTTTCCCCACTTTCTTTTCCTGCTTTCCTGGTCTCCTTTTCTCCTATTTATTGCTTCTTAACTAATCACCCCATTCTTGCCTTTTCTTATTTTATTCACAATATGAATTTGAAATCACATAATGGTACTTATTTCATAAATTTAGGAGTTAAAATATCTGATCATACTGAACTGGAGGACTTAATGTGAGTTATTTACAGATTATAAATGTTATAGGTGCAATCATGTTTTGTCACCTCTTGATCTGTGTATTAGGAACTAGTTTAAATTTTTATATCAGGCTCTGAGCTTCCTCACCCCCCATATAGTCACTGGAAAGAAAAGAAATGCTTCTTTATTTGACTTCTGTCTCAGTGGTTGGGAACAAAATTTACACATTTGGCAAATACCTTCCTGTAAAGTGAAATCACCTGTGTTTAGCAACGAGCAGATTGAAATGGACAAGAATATCTGGCAAACCAGCTTCACTTTTACATGAGCTATGACTTGCCAACACCTTTAACATTGAGGTATTCGCCTTTTCTGTAGTAGGTTTACTTATGCCAGTATCTTACCTATCAAAATGCTACATTTCTTTTTTCTTCATGAGCACTGAGTACACTGAACTATGAAGTTAAACCTCATTTCCTCATTTGAAATTGCTAAACTTCCTCCTCTGGACTTTCCAGTGATGAGCTTACTGGGACAAGAGTCAGGATGAATAAGCAAAAAGGTTATTGAATAGTTCTTTTATTTTTTTAATTTTTATTATATATTTTTTCCATTATCATTTGTCCCCCTTACACCCTTTTCAAGGGTGTATCTAAAACATGAGCAACTAAGCAGGCAAGGAAGGGCTGATGGGTCAATGGTGTGTGGGGAGACATTGGTCCCTGCATTTCTAGCAATGCCCAATTTGTCTAATTCACATGTCCCTAAGGGGAGAACCATGTACATAACTGCAGGCTTATTTAAAATGCAGTTATTACTACCTAACGGACCCGCGAAGGCATTGTCGTTATTATTTCTTTCCACTGTCTGCCATGGCTACATTATAAGCTGGTCCTAGTTATGCTATCTAATGAATATTGTTTAATATACAGGGGTGGGCAAAAGTAGGCTTACAGTTGTGCCTATGGAAGATCATACAATAATTAATAAATGACACAAGAATAAACTCTGTGTTTTGCATACTCATAATGTAAATCTGTATATTGCCCACCCCTATATATTACAAATATGTAGTTTAGTGATTCTCAACTCTGGCTGCACATTAGAATCACCAGAGGAACTTAAAAACACATACAGCAGTGACTAGGTTCCTTACCAACACAATAAAATCAGAGTATTTTGGGATATGGCTTTGGGATCCTTGTTCTTTTAAAAGCTCTCTTGATGATCTAATGCACAGCCAGAGCTGAGAACTGCTGCTTTAACGAGATAAGCATATATCATTTGTTGTGATCTGTACTTATTGGATAATATTTTTCTTTTAATTTTTAGTGATTTAAAAATAGATGTGCTTTTGCAAGGAAATTGGATTTTCTGAGCAAGATTTCTTGTAAAGGAGTTTCTTATCTTAGCTGAAACCTTTTAAGTGTACTTTGAGAAGGTCTCTCCCAGCATCCTTATAATCTTGAACAGAAAAAAAATACTTTTCAAAATATTGACACTTTGCATTCCAGAAGTTTTGAGTCATATGCAGGATGAAAAGAAACTCGTTGAAATTCTCTTTAGATGTCTCCAGAATCTACCTTGAAAAGATTTTTCAGTAATTAACCATTTTCCTGTTGTAAGCATGCTACCAGAAACTCAGTTCATTCTCTTTACCTTTTTCTGGTTTTGAATTTAGTATGTGCCACTTTTTCCATGTATGATACTGGCAAAGTATCTTAACTTCATTTCAACTCAATTGTTTCATCATTACAATGGGCCTGTAATAATTTACATGGTATGGATGAGATAGAAATGAGAACTCCGAAAATTGTGAAGTGTTATTTAGCAGCCAGCTAATTGAATTATATTATTCTCCTTGAATTATATTATTCTCCTAAGAGACCAAGTGATAATCCTTATTTTTCTAATTAGTGGGAAAGGTGACTGACAGCTCAATATATATTGAAAAGTGTATATACCATGTATAAAAATTATTTCCCCTCTCTTTTTGTCCTGCCCCCAGAAGATCCACGTAGTCAGGACTAGGGAAGAGAGATCTCAGGATGATTCCTAAATTCTCTCTTTTCTTTCTTTTCCTTTTTTGTTTGTGTTTATTCTATTACAGTTGTCCTAATTTCTCCCCATTTGCCCCGCTCCATCCAGTTCATCCCTGACTCCTACAGTCCATCCCTATACCATTGTCCATGTCCATGGGTCATTAATACATGTTCTTTGAGTAAACCCTTTCTGTTCTTTCCACCATTCCTTTCCAACACCCTTTCTTTTGGCAGCTGTCAACCTGTTCCCTGTTTCCATGGTTTTTGTTCTGTTTCGCTTATTAATTTATTTTGATCATTAGATTCCTCTTATAAGTGAGTTCATATGGTTTTTATTTCTCTCTGACTGGCTTATTTCACTTAGCATAATAGTCTCCGGTTCCATCCATGCTGTCGCAAAGGGTAGGAATTCCTTCGTCTTTCTTTCTGCTGCCTAGTATTCCGTTGTGTAAATTCCGTTATGTAACACAATTTTTTAATCCATTCATCTACTGATGGGCACTTAGGCTGTTTGCAGCACTTGGCTCTTGTAAATAGTGCTGCTATGAACATAGGGATGTGTAAGTTCTTTTAAATTGGTGTTTTGGGATTCTTAGGGTATATTCCAACAGTGGTATTGCTGGGTCAAAAGATAGTTCCATTTTTAATTTTTTGAGGAAATCCCCTCCTGTTTTCCACAGTGGCTGCACCAGTCTGAATTCCCACCAGCTGTGCACTAGGTTCCCTTTTCTTCACATCCTTGCCAGCGCTTGTTGTTTGTTGATTTATTAATGATAGCCATTCTGACAGGTGTGAGGTGATACCTCATTGCAGTTTTAATTTGCATCTTTCTGATGGCTAGTGATGCTGAGCATCTTTCCATATGTCTCTGGGCCTCCTTGGGGAAATGTCTATTTAGGCACTTTGCCCATTTTTTAATTGGATTGTTTGTCTTCCTGGTGTTGAGCTGAATGAGTTCTTTATATAATTTGGAGATTAAACCCTTGTTTGATGTATCATCGGCAAATATGTTCTTCCATACAGTTGGCTCCCTTTTCATCTTGATGATCATTTCTTTAGCCGTGCGGAAGCTTTTTAATTTGATGTAATCCCATTTGTTTATTTTTTCCTTTATTTCCCTTTCCCTAGTAGATATATTGGCAAAAATATTGCTACATGGTATAGCTGAAATTTTACTGCCTATGTTTTCCACTAGGACTTTTAGGGTATCATGATTTATATTTGTCTTTTATCCATTTTGAGTTTATTCTGGTGTATTGTGTAAGTTGGTGGTGGAATTTCTTTTTTTTTTGCATACAGCTGTCGAGATCTCCCAACACCATTTGTTGAAGAGGCTATTTTTACTCAAATTTATGCTTCTGCCCCCTTGGTCGAATATTAATTGACCATAGAGACATGGATTTATTTCTGGGCTCTCTATTCTGTTCCATTGGTCCATGCGTCTGTTCTTATGCCAGTACCAGACCGTTATGATTACAGTGGCTTTGTAGTATAGTTTGGTATCAGGTATTGTGTTCCCTCCAATATTTTTCTTTCTCAAGATTGCTGTGGCTATTTAGGGTCTTTTTTGGTTCCACATAAATTTTTTATGTATTTGTTCTAGATCTGTGAAATATTGGTATTTTAATAGGACTCACATTGAATCTATACATTGCTTTGGGTACTATGGACATTTTAAAGATATTTATTCTTCCAATCCATGAACAGGGTATGTGTTTCCATTTATTTGTATCTTCATCAGTTTCTGTCTTCAGTGTTCTACAGTTTTCCAAGTACAGGTCTTTTACCTCTTTTGTTAAATTTATTCCTAGGTACTTTTTTTTGTTTTGCTATAGTAAATGGGATTTTTTTCTTAGTTTCTCTTTCTGATTGTTCATTGTTGGTGTACAAAATGCCATTGATTCTCAATATTGACTATGTATCTCGCCACTTTGCCAAATTCACTTGTTATTCAAGTAGTTTTTTGATGGAGCCTGTAGTGTTTTCTATGTGCACTATCATGTTATTGGCAAATAATGACAGTTTCACTTCCTCCTTTCCAATTTGGATGCTTTTTATTTCTTCTTCTTGTCTGATCACTGTGGCTGGGACCTTTAGTATTATGTTGAATAAGAGTGATAAAAGTAGATGCCCTTGTCTTGTTCCTGGTCTTGAGGGAAATGCTTTTAGTTTTTGCCCATTGAGTATGATGTTGGCAGTAAGTTTTTCGTATATGGCCTTTATTATGTTGAGATATGCGCCCTCTATTCACATTTTGCTTAGTATTTTTATCATAAATGGGTGCTGGATTTTATCAAATGCTTTCTTTCTGCATCTATTGATATAATCATGTGATTTTTGTCTTTCATTTTGTTTATGTGATATATCACATTTATTGATTTGTGAATATTGTACCATCATTGCATCCCTGGAATAAAGCCCACTTGATTATGGTGTATGATCTTTTTAATGTATTGTTGGATCCCGTTTGCTAGTATTTTGTTGAGGATTTTAGCATCTATGTTTATCAGAGATATTTGCTTATAATTTTCTTTCTTTGTTGTGTCTTTGCCTGGCCTCATAAAAAGAGTTTGGGAGTCTTCCTCCTTCTTGAATATTTTTGGAGTAATTTGTGAAGGAGAGCTGTTAGTTCTTCTTTGAATGTTTGGCGAAATTCTCCTGTGAAGCCATCTGGTCCAGGGCTTTTGTGTATTGGTAGTTTTTTGATTACTGCTTCAAGTTCACTGGTTGTTATCAGTCTATTTAGGTTTTCTGCTTCTTCCTGATTTAGTTTTGGAAGATTGTATGTTTCTAGAAATTTATCAATTTCTCCCAGGTTGTCTAGTTTCTTGGCATACAGTTGTTCATAGTAATTTATTACAATTTTTTGTATTTCCGTGGCATCAGTTGTAATTTCCCCTTTTTCCTTTCTGATTTTATTTGTGTTTCTCTCTTTTTTTATTGATGAGTCTGGTTAACAGTTTGTCAAGTTGGTTTATCTTTACAAAGAACCAGCTCCTTGATTCACTTATGCTTTGAATTGTTTTTTTAGTCACTATGTCATTTAATTCTGCTCTGATCTTGATTATTTCCTTCCTTCTGCTTGCTCTGAGCTTTGTTTGTTGTCGTTCCTCTAGTTCTTTTAGATGTAGGGTTAGGTTGTTTATTTGCGATTTTTCTTTCTTCTTTAGGTGGGCCTGTATTGCTATGAACTTTCCTCTCAGAACTGCCATCACTGTGTCCCACAGATTTGGGGTCATTGTGTTTCATTTTCATTTGTTTACAGATACTTTTTTATTTTTTCCTTGATCTAATTGTTAGCCCATTCATTATTTAATAACAGTTATTCAGCCTCAATGTATTTGAATGTTTTTGAGTTTTTTTTCTTGAAGTTGGTTTTTAGTTTGTGAACCACAAGCCATTTCATCTGAGCCATTGTGATCCACAAGCCATTTGATCACAAACCATTGTGATCTGAGAGATGCTTCATGTGATTACAATTTTCTTGAATTTGTTAAGGCTCATTTTGCATCCTACCGTGTGGTCTATCTTTGAGAATGATTCATATGTGTTTGAGAAGAATGTGCATTTTGCTTCTATGGGGTGAAATTTTCTATAAATATCAATTAAGTCCATTTGATCTAGAGTGTCGTTCAATTCTGCAATATTTTTATTGATTTTTTTTGGAAGATCTATCTGTTTTTGACAGTGGGTGTTATAATCCCCTCTACTATGACTGTATTGCTGTGTATCTCTTTCTTAAGTCCTCTAATATTTTCTGTATATATTTAGGGACACCTATATTGGGTGCATATATGTTTACAAGAGCTATATCCTCTTGGTGGACCAGTCTCTTACGTATTATGTAGTGACCTTCTTTGTCTCTTGTTATGGGCTTTGTTTTGAAGTCTGATATAAGTATTGCTACCCTAGCTTTTTTTAATGACCATTTACATGGAATATTTTTTTTCATCCCTTCACTTTCAGCCTGTGTATATCTTTTTTTCTGAGGTGGTCTCTTGTAGATTGTATATATGTGGGTCATGTTTTCTTATCCATTCAGCAACTCTGTGTCTTTTGAGTGGAGCATTTAATCCATTTACATTTAAGGTTATTACTTTAGGTACTTATTCATTGCCATTTTTCCCTTTGTACCTTTTCTCTCTCTCTCTCTGTCTCTCTCCCCGCCCCTTCCTCTTAAAGCAGACCCTTTGGCATCTCTTGCAGTGCTGGCTTGGTAGAGACATACTCTTTTAACCTTCTTTTGCCTGGGGAACTCCTTATTTTGCCTTGCATTTTAAATGAGAGCCTTGCTGGGTAGAGTAGTCTTCATCGCAGATTCTTGCTTTTCATTACTTGGAATATTTCATGCCAGTCTCTTCTGGTTTGAAGTATTTTCGTTGAGAAATCAGCTGATAGCCTTATCAGAGCTCCCTTGTTTGTTATTAGCTGTTTCTTTTTTGCTGCCTTTAAGATTCTCTCTTTGTCTTTACATTTTGCCATTTTGATTGTAATCTGTCTTGGAATGGGCCTCTTTGGGTTCATCTTGATTGTAATCCTCTGTGCTTCCTGGACTTGTATGACTTTTTCCCTCACCCAGTTAGGGAAGTTTTCTGTCACTATTTTTTCATACTGGTTTTCTATGCTTTGCTCCTTTTCTTTTTCTTCTGGAATTCCTATGATTTGAATATTGCGATGTTTCATGTTGTCCCAAAACTCCCTTAAACTTGACTCATTTTTTTTTTAGTCTTTTTTCATTTTGTTGTTCTAACTGGGTGTTTTTTTCTACCTTGTCTTCAAACTTGCTAATTTGATCCTCTGCTTGATTTTAATTCCTTCCAGTGTGTTCTTCATGTCAGATATTGCATTCTTCATTTCTAAGTGGTTCTTCTTCAAGGTTTCTATACCCTTTTTCATGCTGATGTAGGTCCCACTAAGTTCCTTGAGCATCCTTATAACCATTACTTTGAACTGTATGTCTGATAAATTGCTTGCCTCAATTTCACTTAGCCCTTTTTCTAGAGATTCCTCCTTTTCTTTTATTTGGAGGTTGTCTCCCTATTTGGTTGTCAGTTTGTGTTTGTTTCTGTGTGTTTGATTTGCTTTAACTCTCTGCCTTGTGGAGTGGCCTTGTATGTTAGGAGTCCTGTGGGACCCAATGGTGCAGACTCCTAGAACTCTTGATCTAGATGCTCTAGGAATGTTCTGTGTGGGTTATGTGGACCATCCTGTTGTATTTGGGTTCTGATTCTTATTGGCCCACTTGTTGGTGAGCTTCCCTATGTCTGGCTGGCGAAGAGGCTCAACCCCCACCACGTGTTGTATGCTATTATAAAGGTGCTGGCAGAAAAAAGCAAAATGACACAAAAACCACACCAAAACAGCAACACCCTGTGACTACCACAGTAATATAAACAACACAGAATAACAAAAGCAGGAAGAAAAATGGAATAGTAAAGAAAGGGGAAAAGAGAAAAGAATATGAGAAGAGCAAAGGAAAGAAAGTAATTATAAGAGGAGAAAGAAGAAGAGAACTACTACTCATAATGAACTGAAAGAGGGAAATGGGGAAAGGAACACAGAAAAGAAAACAAAAATAATAAAAAGAGAGAAGAAGGGAGCAGTGGAATAATCAAAGATAAGAGTAGAACAGGACATATGAAAGAAAAATTAGAGCACCAAAAATAAAAGGAAAGGAAAAAATAGATAAATAAGAATGCTATGAAAGAGAAAAAATAGCTAAAAGAGTGAAAAAAGAACTAAGTGGATTTGTCTCAGCACAGTTTAGAGTTTGCCTTTTGGTTTCTCCCTTTGCATACTGCTCCGATATCTGAGTCTGGTGTAAGCCAGTGTCAGGTGATGTCCCTGTTTGGCCCTCAGCTACCTTTTCAGTTAAAGGCAACCCAGTCTGTGGTTGGTTCCTCTGAGCTTGGCTGCTCCCAGGGTGGTCCAAGCTGCTCTGCAAAGCTGGCTTTTATTCACACTGGGTCCGGGGGTGGGGGTGTGTGTGTGTCAGCAAATGTCCCAAATCATCACGGGATCCACCTCTACTTGATTCTGCCTGCTAGTCTGTTGTGATTCTTAGACTAGTCACAAACCTGACTATTTCTGAGAGGGCTTCTGGCCCTCAGAAATCGATTTCTCGATTTCCCGTGGCAGGTACTTTTCAGACTTCAGGGAAGAGAGTGGGTATGTTTCCTCTTCCCCAAGCCACTAGTCTGAGTCTGGGATTATTTCCCTGTACTCAGAAGGGTGGGGCCGCTAGTAGGCTTCTAGAGCCCAGATTTTGGGTCTGCTATAGTTGCCAGAAGTGTTTCTGTGGCTCTCCTGTGAGAGGGAGGCACCAGTCTGTTTCCCAGGATAGCGTATGGATTGGCTACACCTACCACAGTCTCTGATGACCCTGAGTCTGTTTATGCTGC
The DNA here is from genome assembly GCA_004026545.1 of Mormoops blainvillei. Taxonomy (NCBI): domain Eukaryota; kingdom Metazoa; phylum Chordata; class Mammalia; order Chiroptera; family Mormoopidae; genus Mormoops; species Mormoops blainvillei. Next base: position 111,192 of record PVJD01004635.1, on the reverse strand, counting down.
TGTCTCATAACGGTTAAGATGCAGGATGGGAGAAAAGAAAGGAAAAAACCCCAAACAAAATGACACCAAGATAGAGCAAAACTGAAAAAAGAACAAAAAAAGTTGCTGAGTGGAGCACACAGGTTTTCCTGATTCCTAAATTCTCTATGAAATCTACTCTTTATCTCTAAATGTTTCCCACCTTCAGCTCCAGTGCAGGGATCCAGCTAATCAATTATCCTTAGTTTTTATCTTGTTTTGTCCTTTTTAACCAGGAATGCAAAATGAAATTTGCTCTGAGTTGTAGGATATTTTTCATATGTTTTATCTAAATATTGGAACTTGTCATAACATAATTATTTTACCATCTAAAACACTATTCAGGTACGGAGAAAATGAGTCAAGGTAAAACAATTTAATTTTGAGGAAATCGAGGAAATAAACATTTCTCCTCAATTAATGATGATAATTATCAATGTCGTACCTACCAATGTCCAAATCCTTTAATCTTAGAATTGAGGGGAATATCCTAAAGTTTTAGGAGAAACATGATAGTCAGTTAACTTTACAGTGAAATGTATCATGTTAAGAATTTTTATATCCTTCATCAAAATATGGCTTTCAAACAGAAAAGTACATGAATCATAAGCCAAGCACACCCATGTACCTAGCACTCAGAGCAGGAAAGAAAACATTAATAGAACCCTCAAGGTCCCCTTCATGCTCTTTCAAGCTGTCACTCATCTAGCACCATAGATTCCTTTTACCTGTTTTTGAAACTAGTGTGTAAGTTAGTTTTTTGGGTTTTGGTGGGGCGGTGGGGAAAGATCTTTTTGGGGGAGAGAGGGGGAAGGATGTGGGCTTCTTTTGCTCAATTATTTATGTTGTATGTTATAGCTAATTAATTAATTCTTATTGTTGTATAGCATTCTATTGTTTGGATATGCAGTGGATGGATATTTTGGGTTTCCAGTTTTGGTTATTATGAATCATAGTACTATAGACATTATATGTGTCATCTTCCAAAATATGCATATATTTCTTTTGGGATATATGCACAAACGCAGTTGCTGAGCCGTGTATGTTCAATTTCAGTATATACTGCCAGTTTTCAAATTTATACTCCCTTTAGCAATGTATGAAAGTTTCAATTGATTCAAATTTTTTTGGCACCACATAATATTAAAGCATAATAAGTTAAGGGTTCATGTTGTAATCTTTAATATAACTAATAAAAGAATAGCAAAAGTGTATATAACTGACAAGTTAATAGGTGAAAGACTGAAATAACAGAACTTCAATTAATCCAAAAGGCAAGGACAGAGTAAAACAGTTGAGTTAAATACAAAATAAATAGTAATGATGATATAAACCCAATATATCAATGATTATATTAATTTTAAATGGACTACACACTTTAAAGGATACTGCATGGAAGACATCTTAAATATAAGGATACAAGAAGAGTAATTATAAAAAGATAGAAAAAGTTATATAAGTACTAACCAAAGGAAAGCTGATGTAGCTATACTGATATCAGACAAAGTAGCCTTTTAAGTAAAAAGGAACTCCTATCTTTTGGGACAGCATGGATGGAACTGGAGACTATTATGCTAAGTGAAGTAAGTCAGTGGGTGAAAGAAAAATACCATGTGATCACTTATAAGAGGAATCTAATGAACAAAATAAACTAATGAGCAAAATAGAACCAGAGGCATAGAATCATAACAACAGACTGACAGCTGTAAGAGGGGAGGGGGAAGGTGGCAACTGACTGAAAGAAGGCGAAGGGTCAAAGAACATATATGAATGACCCATGGACATGGACAACGGTGTGGGGACTGATTATGGAGGTAGGGGGCAGGCTGGGTGGAGGGGGGATGAAGAGGGGAAAAGTGGGACAATCGTAATAGCATATATAATAAAATATTTAAAAAAGAAAAAAAGAATTAGTTAAGTTAAAGGATGTTTTATAATGAATAAAAGTGTTGAGTACTGCAGCTCCTGGTTAAAAACCTGTGATTTTTTTTTTTTAAGCTGAGCCATGTGCAATTACAAAAGCTTTACTTGGCAGGCCTCATGGGAGAAAGCTGCCCTCCCCAAACCAGACTTGGTACATAGCCAGTGCCCTCCAGTCTCTGAAGGGAGTTGCAGTCAAGGCCCCCCGGGTGACTATGATCTCATACATAGCTGCGCTCCCAGCCCAGGGGCCGTCAATCAGAGGCTTCTTTATCACGAGCCTTGAGTAGACATCTTCCTTAGGTGCCCCTGCTGAAACCACCATAGCAGGAAAAAGAGAGGAGCCTTGAAGATACTTTTTCTCCCCTTTGGCTCAGTACTCAGTACTTTTCCACTCTTAGCTCTCCTCCCTCTCCCTTCCAGGGGCCCTTGGGTCCACAATACTGCAGGAGCCTTTTGTTGGGGGCTCCCTGAGCAGTGAGATCTCCCCACCTCTCTGCTGACCCGCATGACCCTCCACCCATGCCATGGGGGAAATGGACAGGGAAGTGGTGCTTTCTCTGGCTTAACCTTTTGCTTTACTATCACAGTAAGCGATAAAAGGCTTTGACTACTACTTGGGTTTTTTGGTTTATTTTTTTTAGGTTTTTGCCTTACTCTGCTACTCTGACTGCTCTGCTGAGTTCCTAACAGGTTAATCCACCAGGAAGCCATATTAATTCTAAATTTCTATGCTCCTAATAAATAACATGCGTAAAGCAAAAACTATTAGATACTTAAAAATCTGCCGAAGTATAACATACATGCAGAAAAATATACAGACAAGGGGGTACAGCTCAGTGAGTAATGACAAGGTGAGCCTCTCAGTCTACCCAACATACACAACAGTACCAGCCCCTCTGAAGGCTCCCCCGAGATACCTCCCAATCACTACTCCTTTCCTCTTCCCTAAAGGTCACTACCGTTTTGACCTCTAATTCAATAGGTTAGTTTTGCCTGTTTTTATACTGTATATAATGGAATCATCAGTATGTATTCTTTTGTACTTGGCTTTTCACTAATATTTGTTAGATATGTTCTTAAACATCCCCTGCTAAATATTAACTTCCTATTATTATCTTTTCATGTGTTTTAGAAAATAATTATGAGAGCTTGCGTGTGTTAAATGTTGAAAAAAATGGAAATATAATCTATACCTATAAGGTATGTCTATCTCTTTTTTATTATGGTGAAATATACATAGCATAAAATTTACTATTTTAACCATTTATAGTCTCTTTTTACAGAATTTTATGCTCTATCTTATTGAGGGGTAAAAAATAACTTGTTGGCATTTAACCTTTAACATATGACTTTTTTATTTTGTGAGACTGAATCGGGTAATTTAAATTCAGTCTTCTGGTGGTGATTGCTGGGGGTGCGGGGTATAAGGGGACTAAATGGTAATGGAAAAATATAATAAAGATTATATATTAAAAATAAGTTTAGTCTTCTCTTTTTTAAATACAACTGTGCATAATGTCTGACATACTACTCAGTTTTTAAAAATAAATGACAATTCTATTTTCTAAAGGAAAGATGCCAAACAGAAGATATTTAAACTTAATTAATATGTTAATTTTTTATTTTACATTTAATATTTACATAATTACATTTAATATTTTTGAGGAAATATTAAATGCAATTATTCTACCTCATTTGTTAAGACTTAGATATGCTCAGACTTTTGAGGCATTATGATTTAACAATGTGTTTTCAATGTTAAGTGTTCTAAGAAAATTTAACTTTCTGATAACTTTATTACAGTAAAGAAACATGAAAGAATAATTGCAGTGGCCAGTTTGCTTTACACAGCTGTATTAATGTACCTTTTTGTTGCTAAAAAAGTTATTATTTTAAGTTGTGTTTATCAGTATGCTGCATTTAAGAAACTGTATGATTCAAAAAGTTTTGCTTATAAGAATGTCATGGTTTTGATCTAGCCACTCCCAATATCCATCATCTATATTTTCTTAAATAAATAGAAGTACAAAGAGATCTGCCCCTTCACCATACCTGGTCCTACTAGACAGGGTTCCCTGAACTCACTGAGCTGAAACTGATTCAGTCCATTTCTGACACGTACCGCATGCTGCCTGTAAAGTTCTTATTGCTAATGTTTTTTGAATTATTGTAGTTTGAAAACTTGTAACATCCTAACTTTCTAAATAATGGCATTTAATAAACATCTAGTTAATTTTTTTAGGATGATAAGGGAAATATCTTCTTTGGATTATATGATTGCCAAACCAGACAAAATGAGGTAAAAGTCACCATTAATTATAGATTACTTATTGGTTACTTTACTGCTTTTAGAGTTTTCCTTATTTCTGCCACCTTTTTCTAGGTACAGATTCTCATTTCGTTTTCTAAAATTTAGTTTTTATTTCTTTTCATTTCTTCTCCATTTTACCCTCTCTTGGCACTATTATCTTTTTTTTTTTTTTTTTTTTAATGCAAGGGCTTGGACCAAAACATCTGCTCAAGTCTTGTAGTTTTTTGAGATTTAAGCAAAATTGGCTTAAACCAATTACTCGATATTCTTTAGGACTTTAAGGAGCCCAGTGCCCTCCCCAAGATTTGTGTGCTTTCAAAAGCTTAGGCTCTCATAATGACCTCTAGCGCTGAGCTCTGTTTCTGCTTAAACTTCACTTATCTTGCTTCTCAAAGATCCAGGTGTAGAATCTAGTCTGCTGTACTTAATTTTTCCCCAAACCACTCATATAAGGCATTAGAATGATGTGACAGCCTTTTCTAATTCTTGGGACAAATGGGAAGGTGTCATTTTGTGCCTATGGAACAGCAATTTATAAATATTAAGGGATTAAGAAGTCTAAATATGTACACTGGCACAAAAACCTCTCCAGAACACACTGTTACATGAAAAAGGCAAGTTGCTAGGATAATACATTCTATTTACATTTTAAAAAATTACAAGAAATCTATGCAACATAAGTGCAGAAATATATATTAAAAACTCATTAAAAAAACTCTGGAAGGCTGAAGAGCAAATTACCAACAGGTTTCACTTTGGGAGGGATTTGGGATTGGGTGAGCATAATGGAGAGCTTTGATTTTTTTATTTGGTAGTGTTTGCATGTTTTAAATACTCTGACTGTGCTCATGTGTTATTTTATAATTAAAAAGATAAAACACTAAACATTAAGTGTATACATCCATGATTCTTCCTACTTACAAATTAGAATTGCTCAATTAGAGGAAGAATCAAAGGAACCCAAAATTTCTCATATGAATTCAAAGCTTTCTTATTCTTAGTTCTTACTCAAAGTTCACTTTCTCTAATAAGTGTTTTCTGACTTCCTAGCATAGTTTTATCAACTTCTGGCCACAGGATTCTAGTGTGCGCTCAGTGCTTTCTTTTGCCTGCAGGTACTAATTACTTTCTTAATACTTCTGCTACTTACTGTTTCTCTTAACCCATTCTCTCCTGACATCAGACTTTATCTTTCCTTACCCTCTGAGTACTATGCTTTATAAATTTGCCTAATATAAGTGATTGTCTCCAGTTCCTCAATCTGTAGCTCACATCCTCCTTCTGCATAACCATTTTTATTTTCCTTAATGTTCAAGGAAATGGAGTCTTGCAACATTCAAACAGCAGCAAGGCGATAAAAAATAAAGATTAAATAAAGATAGAAGTTTACTTTGCCAAAGCACTAAATAGCAGAGTCCCATAAGAGATGTACTTGTTATAGTCTCTTAGACATAGCTAGTCATATCATGTTATATAATTTGATTAAAATGTTACTTGCCTCAATAATAATAATAGCTAACATTTGAGTGCTTATTATGTGTGGCAGACATTATATTACATACTTCATATGGATTATCTCACTTGATCCTTATAACCATCTCTTAAGATAGGTATTATGATTCCTGTTTTATTGATGGGAGGATAGAGAGGTTGAGTAACTTGTCCACAGCCACACAGCTAGCAGTCATGGTTAAAACAGGGGTCTAGTTTGGCTCCTAGGTCTGTGCTCTTAATTGCTATACTCTGTTGCCTCATGGCTAAGTTTCAGTGCCAAACATGGCTTCCAATAGCAAACACCTTTTTTCTTAAGAAATAATCAGAAACTTCTCAGTATGAATAAATTGGTTCATTGACTGATTCTTTGGTTAAATGTTTGTCACAATGATACTTGGTAGATAGCTAAATGGGAATTTGTTTTCATAAAACTGTTATTTAATATGAAACTCCAAATTAAAAGTTATTTTGTTTTAATAGCATCTCTATACATTTGAGAAAGACTTGCAAGTTGTCAGTTGCTCTGTCAACAGTGAGAGAACTTTGCTTGGTGAGTTAAACTTTTTTATTGTTACATGTCAAGAACTAAACTACATTTTTTTGAGTTTCGAAGTATTGGATTTTTACAATATTTGATTAGTCTATTACAATAATTTCCTATTAAGAGATGCTCTTAGAAGATTAGATGTGAAATAAAGAGCCTGTTGAGTCTACTTACAAAAAAAGATCACTTTGTATTCTACCTTAATCATCCACTGACAGATCCTTTGAGCCCTCACTTATTTCAGATAGAAAATGGTAAACTTTAACAAGCCACTGCATGGGTCATTTGCTAATGATTTATTTTTTTCCATAAGCTGCAAGTTTCATTCAATCTACTAAAGAAGGAAGAAAGAATGAGCTTCAACCAGGTAATGAAATTATATTATTTTAGTGCCTACTGATAGATGAAAATTATTTGAACTACTTAGTCAAATTTCAGGCATCTTTATAAATAGCTTTATCTCAGAACAAAAAGGTAAAGGTCATGTCAAGCATGAAAAAGAGAATTTTTTTTCAAGTAAACAAAAAGGACAGAAGATATTATAACAGTGAATAGCAGAAGTATTCAAAAGACAGTTAACACCCCTGCCGAGTAAATAAACATCGAGAACACACTAGAACCCCATGCTCAGAAGCTTGTATAAAGGGTTACTGAAAGCTTGGTTTTCCTTTAAGAATACCTTTTTTTTCTTACATCTGATTAACCGTTGACCAATATATAATGCACTGTGACTAGTCCACCGGTTCTAAATATAAAACAGTTCTACTCATTTGCCAAGGCCCACTTCATAGTTTATTATCTATGTGATGCCCTACCCCCATCCTTTCAACAGTCTATAATATACCTCTATCTGTTCGGAACTCAGCAAATATTGAGAGCCTGCAGTGAGTCGGGCACTATGAACTGTGCTGGGGATACAACAGTACACAAAGAGTTGTGGAAGTTCTGCTTAGTGTGAGTTATAGGGACTAGTGGTGGGTGGCGGTGCCCCATGAAGCATGTGCCCCATCTTCAAAGGAGGCCCAGTGGGGCCAGCTTTTCAATTTATCAAGAGAAGTACGGACATCGATGCAAAAATTTTATTTTTAAACGTTGGCTGAAATATTTTTTAAAAATTCTGTCCTGGCAATGGTAACCACCAGCGGCCAGATCTAGCCTGTGGACTACCATTTTTCAACCTGTGCTCTAGTGGATCTCATTTCAGTCTCTTACTATTCCAGTCCTGCAGTGTGTTCGAGCTGTTCCGTTTATTCGGCACTGCAACTTCCTTTGTTAGCATACAAAATGCACTCAGATGTATTCTCCTGCGGTTGCATGTGATGGAAAAACCCTTTTACATACTTTCCACATGTGGCTTATGCGGCAGTCCTGGGCTCCCACAGGGCCCGTTTAGAGAGTGTCAAGGGAACCAGGGCTGGGGCTGGGTAGGACCTTCTTAGGGACCTCAGCAGAGGAGTTTCTGAGAGAAGTTGGTGAGCAGGACGCGATCTCTGAAATAATTTTCTTCTTCTTTTTAAAATATTATTTATTTATTTATTTATTTTTAGAGAGGGGAAGGAAAAGGGAAAGAGGGGGAGAGAAACATCAATGTGTGGCCTCTCGCACGTCCCCCACTGGGGACCTGGCTCCACCACCCAGGCATGTACCCCGACTGGGAATTGAACCATTGACCCTCTGGTTCGCATGCCGGCACTCAATCCACTGAGCCACACCAGCCAGGGCTGAAATCTCATGTATAATCCCCACCCACCTTTGCCCTCTGCCATGTTACACTGAGAGCCGCAGCAGCCCTCTTCTGTGCTGTGTCCTGCTCTTAGTGTTCTCTGCACTTCGTAGAATCAGGTGCAATGCTCACTTCAGAGGTAGTGGAACTGGGCTAGCTTAAGTAAAATAGGATCTAAGACATTGGTGTCCTGATCTTTACAACAAGGCTATGGTCAAAATCAGGACATGACTCTGATTTCCTGGGCTAATAAACCCCTTCTGCCGAGAAGAGAAAGGTCCAGTTGCTTGTATTCCTCCCAGTCACGAAGCTGGGTTAGGACCCTGCACTTCCTAGTTCTTGAGCCTTATTTTAGCCTTAGAAACTGTGATGCTGGGAAACCCAGTAGTAACTATAATGTTTATATGATGTTTACCATCTATGCCTGATTGTCATGCAGAACAGTGGCAGTTATTTATGTTATAAAGTGTACTTTCAGACCAACTTTACTGTAAGTTTTGTCTGATTACAATATTAAACCCTATTCAGGTATATTTACTCAGTTTTGGAGGTTTGATGCATGTGAGGTTTGATGCAACCTTTAGTGAGATTATCTGATTGCTTCTTTAAAAATATTAAAATGATCATTGTTAGTTATTGGATACATCATACTTTACCTTCTTAGCTCACCTTTCCTGTCAGCCTCTGCAGTGAGAACCAGCTCTGCCCACATGTCATTTGACAGACAGTGCTTTACCTCGGCTGCTTTACCTGCTTCTTGCTTTTTGTCCAGAGCCCTTGGGAAAATGTGTTTACTGCCTGCATGTGTACCACCTGAAAGTGTGGTTGGAAAGGATTCCTGAAAGGGCAGGCTGTGGCCACCAGGGGAAAAGGAGATGAAGGATAAACACTCCCCTTTTCCATCACTAAACTGGATAATTCTGAGGTACATTCCATGCAGTTCAAGACTCAAGGGGGTCACTGGCTTGATCATGCCCCTGATACCAGCATCCTCTTCTCCCTGGTTCCGTCTCACCACTCTCTCATGATAGCCCCTCATGGCTAAAGTGATCCTGTTCCCAGATATAACTTCTTGCTTTAGTTTGGGTTTCCCCGTAGGCAGAGTCTGAGGCAAATATTTGGGGGAGGATCCTTGCAAACACTGTTAGAGGAGTATTTAAACAGAGATCTGAAAGAAGTCAGGAAGCAAGTCTGTGGCTATGGGGAAAGCACATTTCTCTCTGAGTGAACAGCCAGCACAAAGGCCCCGAGGCTGCAGTGTGCTTGGTGGGCTCTCTGTTCAAGGATATGAGGAGTCAGTGAAGCTGGAGTGGCATGAACAAGGGGCGGAGTAGTAAGAACTGAGGCCACAGAAGAATAGAGGTGATGAGCAGAGAGATCATGGAGATCCTTAGGAGGCTTTGCTCAGTTGAGATTTCAGAAATGATGTGACCAGAGGGCACTACATCAGGATCTATTATATTTTATCCTTTGAATAAATATTTTGAAAAGGCTTATTTTATCTGTCCATGAATGACTTGATAAGCCATTTGATTATAATGCGTGGTTGGCCCCAAGGTGTTATTTAACACTCTATTGTTTATAATACATTTTTTTTCCCACTGCAAATGAGACAAACTGTAACATGTTTCATATGGATTGTAGGGTTCTTTGGTCCACTCAGTCTATGACACAGCTTTTATCAACAGTGCTTATTATCTTGGCTGTGGCCATGCCAGAGTTCATGCGTTATTTAGAAAATGGCCTATCATGGAAGCCAGGCCCAGCTGCCCCCTTCGCCCTCTCTTGCAGAATTCATTAACCCCAAGGCAGAGAGAGCTCCTCTGGGCAGCAGTTGGGGTAATTACATGAGTTGGGCCCCACCACCACTGATCTCCAGAGCCCCCAGGTACCATTATAGACAGTTAAATGCTGCAGCTACTCCATGGAGCTGTGGTTTGATTTAAGTGTTCTAGTAACCAGAGCTTCTTCAGAACCAGGTCCAAATAGGCTTTTCTAACCTTGTCACCCTTGCTCAACATGCACCTTCGCCTGCGTCAGACCGGCTTCTTTTGCCCACTCTCCACCCTCCCCATGCCATGCCTATTCCTGTGTTTTTTCTAAGATTTTTATTCAACTTACTTAAACTAGAAAAACAACAACAACAAAAAATTCACCATTTCTTTCATCACTCTACCTGCCCCCTCTTGCAACCATTGACCTATTCTCTGTAACTTTGAGGTGGTTTTCATATGTAAATAAGTATATGTGTATTTTTTTTGATTCCACATATAATACGGATCATATGGTATTTGTCTTTCTCTGGCTGATTTCACTTAGCATAATGCCCTCGAGGTTCATCTCTGCCGTTGCCTCCGACCCTGCCGTTTCTATTTCCTGGGTGTCCATATCCTGCCTGGCCTTGTCTTACCCTTCAGTGCAGCCCTCCCAGGCCCCACTGAAACCTGGATTCTCTAAATTCTTAATACAACTTTAAGCACTTCATGGAATCATGGGATATTTATGCTTGAAAGTAATTGCAGAAATAATCTGGTTCTGTCGCTTTTCATTTTATTTTTTAAATAACAAGGTACTGAGGCCTAGGAAAGCTTTGTGACTTGCTGAAAAGTATGTATTAGGTTACGGGCAGAGCGTACCCCGGAACTGATGTCTCTAGGATCGTACTTCAGCGTACTTCCTGTTACACTATGAGAGCACTTGGTATGTTATTGAGAGAAATTCCCGTTTGCACGATTACTCTTACCATTATGCTAATTATATTAATTAAGTGTTTCTGCTGCTCTAAAGAAGGAAAATATTAGTGTAGGAAGATGGTTCCTGCCCTTGAACATCCTACTATTTTTCAAGGCAAGTTAATTTAGCTAATAGCTAGTTATCTCACTTGGTTACAAATTCACTGCCAAAGAGGCCAAATATAAGATGATTCCTTATCTCCTTATATTTGGCCTCAATGAGAAGATTCCTCTTGCTTGTCTCCCAAAATGTTTTATTTTCCAATCAAAATATGTATACTTTTAGGGTAAGAAGTGAAATAGTCAAATGCCAACTGTACTACTTAATATATTAATGCAGTAAGGACAATTGCTTTTTTTTCTCATTTTCACATATTTAAAAATAATTTTTGTTTTTCAATTGGATTTGATCTCATGCTCACATTTCACAGAGCATTTCTAACACAAGTATCTTTGACACTAATTTATTTATTTTTAAAGCCATATTTTTAGTCATCAAGCAAATATCTAAGGCACCTCACCTTTATCTCTATCCTATCTTTTACAAATACAACCTTTTTGAATTGGTATAGGATCCTATATTTTTATTCTATGCTACATGTACCCATTGACCAAACAACATTTGATTTTCATTTGTTCTGTTGTATATTTCTTATCCCACATAATAATTCACTCACTGTCTTGATTTATAAATAACCTTTAAAACTGTGTTTACAGAAATACCCAGTCCTTGCAGTTAGGAGGATTGTCCCAGAGATTGTTTTATACTCTTTGCCTTTTTAAAAAAATTAAATGAAGCGGTGCTGTCAGGTTACTTTTTAAAATAGTGAAAACTGGCTTTGATTGAATTCCAGACCACTGTGCCACCCCCAATTGTACATTATTGTACATTATTGCTCAAAATAAAGTCATTGAAAAGTAGCTGAGACTATTAGAGTCTTTGTAAGAATTCAAGCATAAAGCAATTTCTTTTGAGGTTTAATCTTGGGGGAGGGGAATTTTGGACCTAAATTTGGATATCTGTGATACTCCTGTTATAGCCTATGTCCAAGGACTTCCTCCTAATTGCTATCTTTGATGACAGTTGCTCGAAAGTGAGGCTGAGGAAGTAAGTGTGTCTCTATCAGTGCAGCTCCGGCCACTGTTCCTGAGGAAGCCAAGACCCTGTCCTCCTGATGGGTGCTGGCAACTCTGAGTTGTTCATGCGTCAGAAATATCCTTATATTTTCATATACGAACAGTGTTTTCCATCATGCTGCTGGGTGGGAGTGACCCTGAAGTGAGCTGTGGTGTGTAGACTCAGAAGCCGAGAGGGCCTGCAAAGCTGTGCTAAAAATGGCTGAACAATGGGAGGAAGTTGTTCCTTACTCCATGCACATTGACTTCTCCTTTATGGTGTTTTCTGTATCTGTTTGGGGTTTTAAGAAATGTCAAAGTAAATTAAAAAAAAATTAGTTTTCTTTGTGTAATACAATAGGCAACACATTTACATTTTCCAAGTTCAGACCTCTGTAGAGAAGATAACATGTGGTATTCTGGTCTTCATTTCTCAAAGCCTCTATTACTTTGTAGGATCAAAGTGCTTAACTCTGTTGGTCGAAATCCACCCCGTGAACAATGTGAAGGTTCTAAAAGCCGTGGATAGCTACGTTTGGGTACAGGTAAGCGAGCGTGTCATTTAAGACATCACATTAATCGAAAGGCATGAAGCTAGAGAAAACGGTGTTTACAAAGTGCTTTCACACACATTATCACATTTAATCCTCAAAGCACTCTGATAAATGGTATGGCAGGAACTATCAACTCTTCCTTTGCAAACATGGAAATCTTTAAACCTCAAACTCAGTTCCTCTGTCTCTGTTATGTCATGGTTGGTCTGATAGTAAGGTACTATTTTACACATTAAAATATTGAATATCAAAACGCATTTAAGGTAAGTTTGAAATAGTTTATTTAAGGTATTCATATAGTTGACAGATTAAATGTGTGGTATTAAAGGACTTAATCCCACGATTTGTCAGCTCCATGAAGCGATGCAGAAGCACTGTGGGTATACTGTAGGTGGGCTAGATAGAGTCAGTCCTCATTACTTGCGCATTCTGGGCTTATGAATTCTACTACTTGCTAAAATTTATTTGTAACCCCCAAATCAGTAATCCTTATGGTGCTTTCATAATCATTTGCAGACGTGTCGAAAGCAGTGAAAAATTTGTTCCCCAAAGCACCCATTTCCAGCTGAGGTCAAACACGGGGACACCCTGACTTCTTGATTCACTTCTCATACTGTAAACAAATGTCATTTTCATGTTCTATTTAGTGCCATGATTTTTTAAATTGGGGGCTTTTTGTTAGTGATTTCGCTGTTTAAAGTGTCCCTAAGCATATCGCAGAAGCGCTGCCTAGTGTTGCCAAATGCAAGAAGGCTGCTATGTACTTTACAGAGAAAATATGTTTTTTGGTTAGCTAAGCTTCATTCAGGCATGAGCTTATAGTGCTGTTGACTGTGAGTTCAAGGCCAAGGAGTCGACTGTATATAGTAAACAAGGTGTCTTTAAACAGAAGCACAGATTAAACAAACTTAAGTATTAATTTGTTGACGGCAACGTTGTGACTAGAGCCTCACAGGGAAAGCTACCTTTGTATTTCCCCGAGGAGCAATGGTCAGTATTCAGTGTACAGCGTTCGTAGTGACTTTATAGCATATAGCTAGCTACCGCAGACACTTGCTCATGCAGCGTTGCAGTACAATTTCCTTGTGTAACATGAAGCATCTGCCTCCTTTTACCTGCACTCACTCTCAACCTCGAGCCAATGTGTCTCCCTCTTGCAGTGTGTATTAGGAAAGGGGGTTGTCTGTCGTCTGGTTCTCCACTGTCAGCAGCGGAACCAGCTGTATGGTTTCACCGCCACTCCTGGCTGCACCGTGTGGGAGATGCTGCCTGCTTCCAGACAGGACCTGGCGTGGAGCTCCAGCGCTGTGTTCCCCCTCCCCCAGGAAGCCACTCGGTTTACACCGTCCTCAGTACAGGGGTGACTGTGGGACAGAGCACACTTCCCATCACTGGCCTATTCTCTTGACTTCCTCAGCATCTCCACCCAGGGCTGTCTAGGCGACGGTGATGTTATTGAAGGATTGGGACACATAAAGGGATTTTGAACTTGGGAAGGGAAAAGGTTTTATAAGTATTTGGTTGTGCAACATTATGAACATACCAAAAACCACTGAATTCCATATTTTAAAATAGTTAAAAAATTGAATTTTATCTCAAATTAAAAAAAATAAAAGTACATGATGCATGACTGCATCCATAGGCCAAAGGGAGACTCCACCCAGATAAAGTAAAGCTTACACTCATGCTGTGACCCCATCTCAGTTTCTAACCCTGCTGCCTGCTCCTCATGTGTATCTTTACCCCTGGAGAGAGAAACTTCTTCAAACCTCCATCCATGGGAAGTCCCTGTCTTCCTGCGTCTCCCTCCCTTTTCCCTCTCGCCTGTAGGGAAACACCCTTCACTATCCACTGAGTTTGGTCTTGCCCTTTGATCTGTTGCCCTCCTTTTTCTTATCAAAATATCCATGGTGGTCTCCAGCGGTACATTTCCCTGAGTGTGCATGTGCCATCTTGACCCTCTTCTCAAATGAATTTCAGCAGGACAGTAGTCAGTGAGGTTTGGATCTTAATCTGATGCCCTTTGAGGGTTCCCTATCAGCATGAGGTGCATCTTCTAGATAGTTCCAGTGGATAATTAGACATCCCTCTACACTCCTATACTGAATATTTTCCAGTGACGAATATTAACAATCAGAGGTCCATATTTGTGAAGATAAATATTTCCCTAAAATATACATAGATTCCTACTCACCAGGAAAGAAAAAATCAACCCCAAAAAACAAAAAACAAAAAAATCCCAAACCTTGCGTGCTTTTATAGAACTGTGTCGGAAGCCTGTCTATTTATGTTCTGACTTCTAGGCCCTGGGGTTGCTTCATAAAGTGGGACTTTTAAAATCATGTTCTCCCTGATTGCCACACAAAGACCAGGCAAAGGTTTAGAATTCCATAGCACCTTTGTCCAGGTCACAGTCCTAAGTGAGCACGCACTGGCCACCTCTGTGGACCTAGGGCCCCTGTGTCATCTTCTGCAGGTGCTGTGGGTTTTGAGGTGCTGAGCATTTGCTCTTCATTGTCTATGTGGTGTCTCTCATCTTTCCTTCTCCTCAAACCCAGTACATGAAGTACCTTGCTTGGTGTGCCCCATTTTACAAACAAGGAGATAGTAAGTTCCATATTATTTTTGTAGCTGAATTCCATATTTGCTATTTTATAATTTTGAGGTTATTGCTCCGAAGAATGATATGCGGTTAATGTTTTGTTTTTCAATTCTAAAAGGGAAACCTGACTACAAATAATTTAAAAAATTGACCAGTTACATTTCTAATGTGTCATTATGAAAAGTTAGGACACCAAGTGATATATTTTGTCAAAATTTTCCTAGTCTGTAGAGAGGATGCCAACTATAAAATAGAGACATAGAACATTCCGTTCTTTCATTATGCTTTCAAGTGTGGAGGGAAAAAGAAAAATACACTGGTGGAGCTTATCTAGTAAACTTTCATGTCACTAAATGAAGCTGCTGAGTCACTGGAGTCATCCCATAACGAGTGTTCCCTCCCATCGCAGAGGACAGCGTCAGGCTCTGGGTTTCTGGCTGCCTGCTTGTCGCATATGCAAGGGCGCAGAGCGGGGGAGCGGGGCCAGTCAAGCCTTTCCTTCCCAGGGGCGGTCATTCTGTGCTTTGAGGCTTATGAGTCTTCCACCACTTGCCACACTGTGACTCACTGTCCTTTCCTGGAAAGTCCCTGGCTATGTTGTGCTTTGACTCGTGGGTGTGAGACTTTGGAAGTTGTGAAGGAGGGTACATTTACTTAGCTCTCAGATTAAATACTGGGGTTTAGTTGCACAACAAGTGTATTGATCACTCTTATTTTGTGCGTGTAAAGTAGAACTTACTGTACAAATGTTGTTACATTGTTTCTGATTGGCTTCAGAATCACATATTCTAAATAGGAAGCACCATCCCTAGGAATAGCTTACACTTTAGCCTTACTGTTTTATTTTTTTTTAATTTTATTTATTTATTTTTAGAAGGAGGGGGAGGGAGAGAGAAAGAGAGGGAGAGTAACATCAGTGTGTGAGAGAAATACCAGCTGGCTGGCTCTCACATGCCCCCAACCAGGGACCTGGCCCACAACTCAGCATGTGCCCAGACCAGGAATTGAACTGGCGACCTCTTGGTTTGCAGGCCATGCTCAACCCACTGAGCTACACCAGCCAGGGCTAGCCTTACTGTTTAAATGAATTATGTTGGACCTCCAAGCAATTTCCCCCTGGAAAACTGAGCTCCTGAACGTGTTCCATTTTCCTACTTGCTTCCATCTATAATGTGTGCATGTATATGATTCACCTAAATTGTTCTGTGGTTCCCAGTCCCTTCTATGGTATGTAGTACAATAGTGATCAAATACAATTTTTGAAATAGCCGTGTAAGCAACGTAGTTGCTTATAGTTTTGATTAATTTTTTTGCAGTTCCTCTACCCACATGTTGACAGCCATCCTCTTCTAGAGAACCACCTGTTACTGATTTCAGAAGAGAAATGTAAGTGCATCTTTAGGGGGTATACGGGGACTTTATGAGTGGCACATCTCCTAATGAAGTATGGGACACGACTGACTCTTCTAGGGGTCCACTCACCAACGCTGAGGGTCTGCTGACCTTTGATGTCCATTTGAGACCTAGGACCCCCATGGAAGGGCTTTTCCTTTGGCCCCCCTTCTTGTTCCTTCAGACTCTGCTTTGTTTCCTCATGCTGGGAATGATAGGCTCCTGCATGTATGGATTTCCAGTTTTGTCATGTGGTAGGATGTTTGTAGAACAGCTGTGCAAGTCATTTTTGCCTTCGTCAGTTGCTCCTTCTTCAGGATGTCTGTCCCAGTGGATAAGCATGATGTAAGGAGAAAGGCTCGGATGGAGGGGGGGAAGGCATTAGAAGATAGAAGAATTTCCCGGCAGAGCTTGAAGATACATACTAACTTGGTCAAATTCGGATAGAGGCAAACAAGACTGGGACACCCTTTAATGATGGTTTTCAAGTTGGGGGTTGGAAGGAGAAAGGACAAAATTCAATGGTGGATCTTATCTAATAAGTCACCTTTCAT
Source organism: Mormoops blainvillei (assembly GCA_004026545.1). NCBI lineage: Eukaryota > Metazoa > Chordata > Mammalia > Chiroptera > Mormoopidae > Mormoops > Mormoops blainvillei. Next base: position 94,229 of record PVJD01004635.1, on the reverse strand, counting down.
GTTATAAGATTAAACTGCTAATTTATAATTGTAAAAACAAACCTCAGGGGTCTGGCTTGTCTTTAGTTCCTGTGCTCTTGCCCAATTGTCTGTCTCACGTTTTTGTCACCAGAACTGGCAGAAGGTAAGTACGCTGAGTGAATCTAAACTGCTTCCTGAGAGAAAGTGATCACCTATAAAATCGACCCAAAACATTTAGATTTTTGTTAATGTGAAACTGATTCCTATAAATCTGCCTCCCCCAGATAGCTTGTATGAATTTTCTATCTGATATTTCCACACAGACAGGTGTTTGGTATTTGGACACTGAAGATAAACCCTGCCAAATGAACCCTTATTAGTTGTACAGAATACTGATGGTATAGGGGAGGCAAGTGCTTGTTGAGGGAGTGCAGGGGGCAGGAAGGTGAGATGCGTGTGTTGTTGACATTGAGGAGCAGAGTAAATGCTGGACTCGAAACAGACTGTAAAGGGGGGTTGAAGAAAGGTGGGTCATGTTTTGAACCTTCATTGTGCGATTGCTCTCTGTGATAATATTTTTTAACCAGTTGTCTAATTTCCCTTTTTAAATAAAAAAATTATTCACAATGGTTAGGTGAAAAGAATACTTCACGGTTTTCACGAAGGTTAAATTATCTTTCTGTTGTTTCTTTGTTTAAAGATATTGAACAATTTCATATCCAAGTCATCCAAGAAGGTGGAAATAGAGTGGTAAATATTTGAAATTCCTTTTGCTTCAGAGTGTTTTTCCACAAAGAGTGACATTTCTAGACTGTTAAAGATAGGTTAATGTTATAGAAACATAACATTTTCTTTATTTGATGTCTTTCAAATTATAGTCTTGCTGTTGTAAGATGTGAACTAATACAAGACATAGAAAGGGGTTCAATGTTTCCTTTACCTCTGGCTCAGCCTCTAATCTCAGCTTCCTGAGATAACTAATAATAGCCTTGTGTGACTCTTTCCACACCTTTTACCTTGCTCAGGTGCATGTATACAAGGATTCAGTTGTTTTTACCAAAATAGAATCATAACATATATATTAATTTGCTGCTTTTGTTTTTGCATTTTACCTAATATATCAGGGCTATCCTATAGTTCCTAAACATATAACTTTTTTCTCTAATTTTTATACATAGATACATATACATATATACATATACATATACATATACATGCACTAAATGGGATAATAACATATGTTCCGGGGTTTTATGTAGTTCAGTTTTCTTTTCTTTTCTTTTTTTGCTTGCTTTCTACTTCTCCCTCACCTTTTCACCTTTAACTTCCGTTCATAACCTGGTATGTGCCCTTTCATACTTTTCTGTATACTTTCCCCTGACACTCCCAAGGGTTTATTTATTGTTCACTCCTTCCTCATTCACCTTTGTGGAATTACCTGCAAGTCAACTAGAATAGTACCAATTTATTCTCTTTAGAGCGCGTAGCAGTCCCCAGCATGAGTGCACACAGTTTTCAACCATTGTCCCATAGACGAACATTTGCTTGATTACTCTTTTTTAATTTTATTTGTTTGCATCAGAAATTGTCACAAATATTTTTGTGTCTCTAGCTTTACATATTTGGTACACATACCTCTTGGGGTTAGATCCTCAGGGATGGATAATTGGGTTGATGCTTTAATAAATTTCAACAGATTTTGCTAGATTGCTTTTCAAGAAAAAAAAGTAACAATTTACAGGCTTAAAAGCAAAGTACAACAAAAACCTTTCCTCTATCCATACTGTTAATAGGTATATTAGTCTTTAAAAAAAATCCAATTCAGTGTAAGTTGATATCATTATTTTAGTCTGCATTTCCCTTAATCTTAGTGAGTTAGTGCACCTACTATGCTCATGGACTATTTGCACTTGTTTTTCTAAAAGTTACTTAGTTGTATCCTTATCTGTTTTTCTACTAGGTTGTCTTTTTCTTGACAATTTGTATGAGATGTTAATATCTTATTGATATTTAAAATGATTTCCTTCAATATTTAAATAGTCTGCATCAAAATAGTTTTCCTCTGAAGATTTTAATTTTAAAGTTATGTGAAGAAAATTGAAATGGAAAAAGGCATTTATTATATGTATCTACTATTGATCGCCTCATATCAAGAGGCTGGTCTAGAAAACCACCAGGAGGACGTGTGTGGCTGGAGCTCTGGGCCACCCGTGGCTGATGGGTGGGAGGGCAAGATCAGGGCCAGTGCTCAGAAAAGGGTCAGGCCAGAGAGGAGAGAACAAGACAGAATCCCAAAACCAGTGATGAGATTTTCGGGGAGAGATGTAAATAAGCAGGTAGGGGTCGGAAACTGGGAGTGGGCGTAGTGGACTGGGAGAAGCGCTTCTGCCTTCATTCTTAAAGGCTGAGGTAGCATCTTCTTGAGGCAGTGTGGTCACGTATTCCTCACAACATTCCTGCATGACAGAGGTGGCATCACACTTATCCCCATTTTTAGGGAAAACCACGACCAACATTCACAGAGGTGACATAGCTCTAGGTAGGTACAAAACTGAGATGTAAACCTGGGTTGCCATACTCAAGTGATGAGGTTCTTGTCAGTATATACCTTTATCTGAAAGAGTTCCCAAATCTACCCCAACCTAACACATTTCAGAAAAAGGGAAACAAGATGGATTTTCCAGCGTTTAGAGACAGACAGGCCCCCTGGGGTCTTTTCTCCAGCATCACTTTTTTTTCCCCCTTCTTTTTTGGCCCTCCCCCCCCCAACCTCCCACCCTCAATCCTTCCCCCCTTTGGCTTTGTCCATGGGTCCTTTATATATGTTCCTTGACGACCCTTCCCCTTCTGTCCCCTGTTACCCACCCCACCCCAGCATCACTTTTCTCCAGCGTAAGTGTAACGGACACCTGCAAGCCAGAAACAGAGGTGCACAATTCTGCATGCTCTGTGCCCCACCCCACCTCCCAATGAGTTCTGGGTTAGCCTCAGTTGAGGAATTCCTGTTAACATTAGAGAGGGTTTAGGCATGAAAATGGACCATTCTGGTGTTCCCTTTTTTGCTCATTTCTTCTACTGCAACATGTCTACATTCTTTACCCATCTGTCTCAATATATAATAGGTTACTTTTGCTATTTAAGCATTTTGAGGAAAATGAATACTTGATTCCTTGTATTAAACTTCTTATATCCTTAGCAATTTACATACCTTATCTCATTTTTCTTCTTTTGAATAAGCATTCCTTGAGTACTGTTACATGCTAGAAACAAGACATTGAGAATAGGAAGGTGTTGTAGAAGAGTGCACACTCACTGGGGAGGCTTAGAGTATTAATTAAAATGTAACTGAAATAGAAGCATGCTAAAGTACCATAGGGATACAGGGCCGGGGGGGCTTTGCCTTTGTCTTGGGCCTGAGGTTTTTTTTTGTTTTTGTTTTTTGTTTTAATCCTTACCCAAGGCTATGTTTATTGATTTTATATAGAGAGAAAAGCAGAGGGAGAGAAAAACATCTATCAGTTGCTTCCCCATATACATCCTGAACAGGGATAGAACCCACAACGTAGATATGTGCCCTGACTGGGGATTGAACGTGCAACCTTTTGGTGTACAGGACAATGCTCCAACAGCTGAGCCACCCAGTCAGAGTGGGCCTGAGTTTTTTCTTTGGCATCCCAGCCCTTGTGAAGGCCTCCTGTCTGCAGAGACCTGAGTGGGTTATGTCCAGAACAGGAAGCTCTGAATCTTCTATTAACTTAGTTATTGATTTGTGGTAGATGTGGCCTTTCCTTCAATAACACCAGCTTGTCTGTTAAACTAGGAATAGAATAAAGTAGTTTATTATAAAGTGTTTGGGAAGAGCAAGTAATGAAACGATGCCTTAAATCTTTTCTGAAAAGATTTTCCATATGCATGTGTTTGGGGGGCACCGCTAAAAATAAACTGTGGAAATATTCACATATATCATTCAGATAAAATATGCATAATAATAATAAATTCCAGATTTTTTCTTTTAAGATAGTTATTTATATCTAAAGTCTTTTTGCTTCTTTAGGTGATTAAAAATTCTGACCATCTCCCGAGAGAGAGAGTAGTAGAAGATTTTGTTTGGGCTCAGTGGGATATGTCAGAGCAGAGATTATACTACATTGATCTGAAGGTAAAAACTAGTCCACTGGCCCTTCTTTTTATAGGTACAATTGAATTTTGACATTATCATTATTGTAATTTATTAATTATTGCATCTTCATTGATGGTTTATTAAAAATAAGGAAAATGTTTACATTACTGTTGGTGTCTTGGCTGCATCTCTCTTCCTCTTCTGGTTTTTGTTTTTTTTAACTAGTGTTTTTGGTGATTTTGGGGTGTAATATGTCACTTACTCTGTTTTCTCTTTTAGAAATCAAGGAGTATCTTAAAATGCATCCAGTTTTGTGGTGATGACAACTTTATCCTAATGGTAAGTCCAGAAAATGACTGGGCTAGAGGAAATTTTTTAACATGTTGCCTGCCCTGTTTTCAAGAGGGTTGTTACTGTGAACAGCATTTTTGTATTCTTGGTGTTTGGGTGGTCAGTTGAATGAGCAAATAAAGTAGTTCCTGCCATCTCAAGGCTTTAACACTATAACAATTGCAGTTAATATAAACACAGGAGATTTCTGCTAAGTGAATGTCTCATATTAAATAAAAAAGTCTAAGAGACTTTTAAGTTTAGTAGAAGTTAATAGGTATGGTCTATAGTAAATAGCTTTAAGTGGTTATGTCATTTGATGGCACATGACTTGTGAGGTTGGAGGGTTTGAGAATAAGGTCAGTGAGAGGGTAGAGTTTAATTAGTAAAAATCTAGTATGACCCCTGAAAAAGCTATTTGGAATGCTGGCCTTGGGGTGAGGAGTCAAATATTTTTATTCATAATGAACAATATGTTATTATTCTCCCTAACCAGGACTGATATTGGTGTCTAGATTGGTATCATGCCATTATAAAAATTTCATTTATCCTCCTGGCCCCCACTCCTTTTTTTTTTCACTTATCCACTCTCTTGCTAAAGACATGCAGTCTTTCCCTTCTTTCCTGGTCATCTGTGTCTTGTAGAATCCTTCCAATTGGTTTATTATACTAGCCATTTATGAAATTCAAACCTGAAACAAATTTTGCCAAGTATTAGCCTTTTGAGAAATAAATATACATGAAGCTTGCGATCATATGTAAACTCTATAATAGTCCTGATGGACTTCTCGTGCTGTGTATCTTAGAACAGCCTCTGAAGATAATGATGGTTAATTAAATGGGCTCTTCATTATTAGGCAAGTACATTGTTGTCAGGTTTGCTCTGGTCTTCAGAACTATTGTCACTTAACTCATGCTATTTTTGGTTTGTTTTCTCCTGACTTTTGACAGTTTGAGGCACCCTTGGACATATCATTAAGTGACTCTGGGTTTAAGTAAGTTGTTCACAGATTTCTATTAATTTTTATAGACACTTGTGGGAAGAATGATTATATTTATACCTAATGTATGCAGATACAGTAAAAGGACAGTTTGATAGTCTCTCTGTGTGTATCTTCTTTTATACCTAATGTAATGCAGATACAGTAAAAGGACAGTTTGATAGTCTCTCTGTGTGTATCTTCTTTTATACTTCTGTTCTCTCTAGGGAGTAAAAACAGCTTTATCAAGCACCAACACAGGGTTTTTCAATGAAAGCCAATCATAATTAATTTTTGTAGTCATTTATTTTTGTACGGTGTCTCCCTGTATTTTGACCTATGGATGTGCTCTTCTCCCTGTGATTCAGTAAAGCATTCAGTGAGTCAGAGGCAACTACATTCAGAAACAAACATCAAAACTTCTTTCTTGTTGCCATCAAAGAGGGTGTCACAGGTCAATCCACTAGTAGTTCAACTGAATCTATTGCTTTACATCTTTTTTCCTGTTTTCATTTTTATACAAAAGGTGAGTTTTTCCCCAGACTATTTTAATAAAAAATGAAGCACTTTTGAAAGAACAGACACAAGGTTACCAGTGCACAGAAAAAGGAAAGCCTTGAATTAAAGCAATAATAATCCTAAACTATTAAATGTTTTACTAGCTTTATTTCATCATATATGAACATTCAGTTGTGCTTATTTTGAAACACATGCAGTTCTCTGAATCAGAAAAAAAATAAGTTGAAAGTAATTTTTTTTCTCTGTTTCCTGGGCTATATCGTTGATGTACTGTGTATTTTTTTAAAAAAAACTGTTTTATAGAATTTTTTGAACCAAAAAACATATTGTCTACTTAAATTTCTCAGGGACATGTCTCTACTTCTACAGGTATATTTTAGTGGTTACTATCCATTATAAGAGAACTTATTTTTAAATGCCTCCAATTAAAAAAAAATCTTTTATGTTCTTAGACTGGTCAACTTTGGATGTGGTTATCTTCAAGACCAAGAGAAATTACCCAAATACCTGAGTCTGTGTGTTTTTACCAACCGTACAGGTAGAACCAGTGTTGTACTTATCAATTTCTTTAACAAAATTTAGTCATTGTTTAGGTATGTGGATCTTAAAAATGAAATATAATAGCCACAGTCTTACGTAAGTGATCATATGGATTTTTATATACCAGGTTGTCTTCTTCGCTATAATTTTATGCATCTGTTGTCTATATAAAAGAAGCCACAGTCAGCAGGGTTACTGTCCTAGTGGTTTTTTTTTTGTATCCTTGTTCTAACAGAGGGGATGGGTTCACATTTAATTAGTCAACATTTTCTCTCCTGCTTCATCTTCTAACCAACAGCACAGTGATGGGGTGCTTTTTTTTGCATCGGGCTTACTCATGTGTTTGTGTTCTAAACCTCTGTATTCAGCTGCTTTAAGAACCATGCTATGACCCACTGAACTAACAATAAAAGCTGGATATAAAATCATTAGTGTACAATCTTCTGTCTCCTAACACCTCTGTATTGTAGATAGAGAAAATAAAGAGGGGAAAAAGCATACCTGAAAATGAGAGGAGAGGAGTATGATTACCTGAACAAATCTGGTGGAAAAAAACTGCTCATTAACCTCAACAAGCATCTAAATGATCAACTCTAATAACTAAATCTAATAGCCATTTTTAATATCCCAACTTGAGTGGACATTTATGATGTGAATTAAGTAGAACCTGGACTAAAATTGTATTCCTTTTAAACCAAAGTATTCTTCAAACCTACAAGTACTTTCTATATGCCAGGTATTGGGAATGTAATGATTAGCTAAACTGAGCTAGTCTTTATTAATACTATTTGGTGTGGATTTTTGACATTGGAGAAGTACACACACAGTTTTTAAATATAATCATGATAAATATTATGAATGAGCATTATAGGAAGCCATGAGAGCATATAATGGGGGTTTAATGGAAGATGTTCCATTTCAACCAGTCCATCTCTGTTTCTCCCTCTCTCCAAGACATCCTGTCCTCTCCTTAGTCCTGAAAATTGCTCCCTTCCCATCTCACTCCTTCATAATTCATCCCATTTTTTTTCCTTTTCATCCCAGCTCTCCCTCAGCCACATGAGTCCCTCCATAACCCAGTCTTGGGGAGTTTAGGAGAGGAAGTGATATTACCACCTGACTCTTGAAAGGTGTGTGTGAACTGAGAACTTCAGTGTGACTGAAGTCGAGAGAACACAGGGGAGAGCATGTGAGAGAAAGCTGAAGAGGTGGGCAGGGGCCAGATGATGCGAGGCCTTGGAGACCATGGAAAGGGTTTCGATTTCACCCTAAGAGTAACAAAAAGTCATTAAAGGGTTTTTTGTTTTTATTGTGATATTTTGAGAATGCTCAAGCATACAGAAAAATTCAAGCTTATAATGAATATCCATGTGCCTTTTACTTGAACAGTTGTATCATTTACAGTATTTGCTTCATCATTCTCCACACATATAGGCTCTATTTTCTTCCTTTTGACTAAACCTTTTAACAGTAAGTTGTAGACATCATGACAACTTGCCACTAAATAATTCAGCACGTATCTCCTTAGGTTAAGGATACTCTTTTATATAACCTCAGTACCATTATCACTGGAAGAAGTTAATCAGTACACTGTTTTATATTCAGATTCCCAAAATTATTTCAAAATATGTGTGTATATAGATATGTGTATGCATATAAATAAATATATGTATATAAATGTATGACTTTTAAAGTCAGGATCACATCAATATTCATACATTATATTCAGTTATAGCTTTGTAGTTTCTTTTGGTGTAGCCCAATTTCCACCTCCCATCTTCTGCCCTTTTTTTCTTTTCACAATGTTGACCTTTGAAGAGTCCAGGCTATTTGCGTTGTGCAATGACCCACATTCTGGATTAATTTAAGTGTTTTCTTATGGAATTAATAAACTTTTTCCTCTATTTTCTACATTTCGTGTAAACTGGAATTTAGTCCTGAAGAGAGTCTTAGATTTAGGTTAAACGTTTTTGGTAAGAATACATCATGGGCAACATTGTAAACTTTATTTGCACTTGATCAGGAGGCATATAATGTCAGGATATCCTAATATTAATGATTAAGTGGTAACTGCTGCCTGCCTTCCTTATAAAGGCATGTTTTAAATTTTGCATTAGTAATCTATGAGGTGACAGTTTGGCATCATGTGACTATCCCGTTCCTTAATAACTTCTTACCTGTTGGTTTTATGATTCACTGATACTCCTTCACTGAAGTGTTTTAAGTGGGCAGGGACATGATTAGACACGTAGTTTTAAAAGATCACTGTGGCTGCTGTGTGAAGAATTGAGTTGGAGGAGGCGAGAGAAAGAACAGGGAGATGCAATGTTAGGACGAAGTTGTAGTTGTACATTTGAGACGAAGGTGCTTACACTATAGGATGCAGAGTAAAGGTAGAAAGAACTGGATAGATTTGAGATGCATTTTGGAGATGAAACTGAGAAGACTCGCTGTAAGCTAGATGGAGAGGAATGGTGTTCAGATATGTTTTTCCTTTCTCAGCAGTGTTTGGGAGAGTAGAAAATGAGTCTTGCTCTTCACAGTCAGCTTTGAAATAGAAAAAGTAAGCCTGTTTCACATGGGATGCTTCCAGATTTAAGCTGAAACACGACAGAGAAGCAGCCTTTTGTGTTTTTGGACTAATAAATTGTCAGTTCATGTGTTTTCCAAATTAGTTTTCAAAAATAATTTCTTACCTTTGTGGTTAAACAAAGAAACAAACAAAAACTATCTCAGCAAAGCGGGGACAGAAAAGGAAGCAACTAGTCTATTTCCTACATGGCTCCCTCTATAATAGTTTCATTTACCAGAAAACATCGTTCATGAAAGGAATGCCAGTAGACGCAGGGCCTTATACAGACTCAGCTTATTTTAACTGTTTATATCAATGACAGTGCTATAATAATATTTGATGTTCATTTGCTACATATTTGTCATTGGGAGCTAATTTGCCCTGTTACCATTACTTCTTCCATTTTGGAAGATGTTCGTCCTGAATTTACTGCTGTAAGAAATGAAATCTGAGAGCTTCCAAGGAATTGGAGATTAAACCTGGATAATGCGGGTGCTCCTGAGAGTTGTTAGTGGGCAAAGTTCTGCTGCTGTTGTCAGGCCGCGTATGTACTAAGATTAGGAGTTCAGATAGATTTTTTCTAATAAATCTTTTACAGTAGGAGGGTAAATCAGAGATTCCCTAAAGCATTGAAGGAAAGAAAATATTCTCATTTCTTTTTGGCTGATAGTCAACCTTGAAGCTATACCGAAAGAACACTCTTGTGTGTTCTGAGTCAGTGGCTGTAATTCTTTTTTGTGCACCACCTACTGGGAGGTAGAGGGGGTGAAAAGTGTAAATCCTCCTTCCCGTTCATGTAATTGTAAGAGTTGCCCTTCACAAGTTCCCAGAATTAGGCCTGTGTTTTAGCATTTTGTAGAGCCTTTTACAATGAGATAATTTCCCTTGGAAAACTTTGTCCATAATAGCTTTCATTGTCCAAATGGTTTCCCAAAGCCTAGCCAACTTTGAGATATTATCTTCATCACTGATGAATATTTTTTAAACATCTCTGGATACACCATTAAGAGCGTACTTTGTTTTTCAAATTGTGACTTTCCCCAATGTGTAAATAGCAGCAAAATTATTCTGGAATAGTAATAGCAGCTAACCTTTATCTCACTTAATTCTCACATAATAACCATATGAAGTGGGTTCTATATTTCGTTTACTTACAGATGAGGAAACTGAGGCTTAGAGAATTTAATTGCTTTGCCTCAGGCAAGTTTAGAAAATACTGGTGCCTGAGTCTGACCCCCAGAGAGTCTAATTTAGTTGATCTAAGTGCAGCCGGGGCAACTGTGAGCCCAGGTAAGTTAATGTGCTTTTGGGGTAGAGAACCAATGCTCCAGAGCCGTTTTGTCCCAAGGGTAGCCATTAGCCACATGTGGCTAAAATTTAAATTGATTAAAATGAAATAAAATGAAAAAGGAGTTCCTTCGTTACACAAGTCGTATTTAAAGCGTGGCTGCTCGCTACCATACTGGTAGTACAGATATAGAACATTTACATTATCAAAGGAAATTCGATGGGTAGGGTAGATTTGTCGTGCCTGCGCACACCCCATTTCACCTTGCTGTATTTTTGTTCTTTTGGGATTGGGAGGGAGACCTAAGCCATAGCCTATTTGGAAATATTTGCTTATGAGACTGAATATGGGCCTTAGTGTATGTACTTAGGTATATTTATCCTATATCTTTAACTTTCTTCAAAAAAAGGAAAACAATAACCTTCATTCTCTAAAGGATGGTGTGTGGGGGATTTTGCTAGAATGGAGGTTGTGATCATCCTTACATCCTGATACGAACACTTCATGTTTATTCCTCAGGATGGATTCCTAAATAAATTATTACTGGATTAACAGTATGACTATATTTAATCCTCTGCGAAACTGTTTTTCAGAGAGTTTGTACGACTTCACTCTTTCACTACTATTATTTGAGAATGTTCTTTATTCCCTTGATAGAATTGATTATTGTTTTTAAAACTTTACTAGTTTGAAAGGAAAAATATGGTGCCTTGTTTTAATTTTTATTTATTTGTTATTAGAGAGGCTGAAGTTTTAACTATGTTGACTGAAAATTTCTTTCTCATTGTGATCGTGGAACATAAAAGGAGAGGATAAACCAGTTGTTTTTTGCTGGTATTAATGTTTACTATATGAAAGTAGCCAAAGTGCTACATGGGACTTTTGTAACTCTTATAATTATTATTTTTGTTTATTCTTTAATATAGCATTATTTTTATTTGTAGTGAATCTGCTATAAATTTAAAGAAAAGTTACATCATTGTTTACTCAGTAACCATAACAGTAACTTTATATCTAACAGAATTATTTTTATCTGATAGTTATTCTTTTCTGTTTATTTTCTGTTTAAGATATTGTAATAAAATGTACTTCTAACAATATATTGTTGTCTTAAATGTCATTAAAAATAGTCACAGTTTGCCTTTTATTCTAGATACATAGGAAGACTGAAAGCTTTCCATGCAAAGAGACACATTTTTTATAAACCAGGGTCTCTACGTGTTAGTAATGACTAGAAGGCAAGTCGGATCAGAGGGCAGGGCTCTACATGTATGTTAGGAGAATCTCATGCAACTTTACAAACCTCTCTAGTCTCCCCTGATTTCATACACAGGAATGTGTGCTTATTCATTTTCCTTCCCTTTGTAGCCCACCACACTGCACCACTCATAGTGTGTGTTGAATATTGGTTGAACTGAAATTTCTCAGCAACTTGTTAATAGAATTTGGGAATAATCTATGAGGTAAATTGAAGCAAGACATCTAAAGGAATACAAGGAAGGTTAAGTGGTTTAGGAATCTGTTTTTTTTAAAAAAATCTTTTTATTTGTTTATGATTTTACTAAATACCTTCTTATTTCTAGGAAGTTTCTGTGTGTGTTACAGCCCGAAGTTTGACTCTTGGGAACAAATCACGTACACAGTGTTTTACTTTCATAAAGGTACTTTTCATTTACTTTGTGTTTTACCTTTACATAATCACTTTTTCCAAGTAGTAGGAAATTTGATAGGTTTTAACATTGTTAAGTACATTCTATACCTGTGTACCTATGTAATAAATGTTTTCTGAAGAAATTCTCTAGTGATGAATATTAAGTTAGCTAAATATTTTTATATATCATATACTTTTTATCCTGACCTATATCTTTTTTTACGCCTGTAGATCAATACTAATGGACGTATTTGCCCAAAAGTGTGTTTGCTTTGTTTTATTATTAATAGTTACAAAATATCAATAGATTTAACTTTTAAAGATACCTAAGGTTTTAGCTAAAAGCTTCCATGATCTCAGACCTTAACAGTTTCTTAGACCTAAGATGTGTTTATTTTATTTCACTCATCTGTGACCCAAAAAATTGATACATCGACAGTGAGCCTGGGGAGCAGGAGTAGAGTGTCCAACTTTTTCAATTCTGTAGTTGGTCACAGTGTGTCCTGTAATGGTTTTAGTCTGAACCATGCTAAGGAGTGTTTATGTTGCTTATTTAGTTCCTTAAACATTAGTATTTATGTAGTATTTACAGTAAATGAAGTTGAAATTTTTAAAAGATGGATTTTTTTTCAGAATTGAAAAATTTTATACCAGGCCACACCAATTTATTATCCTACAAGCGTGCCTAATATTTACTTCAGAAGTTAGAGATCACAGTAAAAAAAGTTAATTATCTTACTCAAAAATGAAGAAAATAAAAGTAACTTAAGAACTAGACATATACACATGCTTTAATAGTATAAGTTCAATATGTTATGGAAAATTTTCACACATTTTTCTAATGATTAATGATTAAAACCAGTAAATAAAACTTTTCTGAAGATGAATAAGAGTTACAAAAGTGGAGAGTGAAGCCTAATACACTGAGTTTACTAGGTAGTCTAATACCCTTTCTCACTCAAAGTGGTATTATGAAAATGACTCAGAGAAGCCTCAGAGAGTCTTAATAGCTCCGGGAGTGTGAGCCACCTGGTCTCCTCCCCCTCTTGGCTGCCTAAGTACATTCCTTTGGATGGGTCCCTTCCAGCACAACCTACCTGTTAAGGTCTAAGAGTTTACCTAAGCCCAGGACATCTGGAAGGCAACTGCACTCAGGTCATCTGCCCTTAATGCTGGCTTTTGGAGAATGATGGGGAACCAAGAAATCTAGAAGTCAAAGATGCTTGCTGGGTCAGCGTCACAGGTGCTAAATGTTGAGAGTATTACACAGAGTCACTGCCTTAGGTGGAATAGCAGCTCTTTGTTTCTTGACACGCTTTGTCTGGCTTCATGTTCTCGCCCTACAGGCTACAGCAAGACCTTCACCGCTGCTCTTGGGAGTTCTCACTCATGTGTGACGAAGGGCATTACCTTTCTTAACCTTGGTGAGTGAGAGAGGCATCTCTCTGATCCTTCCTTCCAGTACGTGTTATGCCTCAACCTTCTATATCTCATTTCCATCTCTGTGCACCCCGTTTTCTCATGCCCCTCTGGGACTTGGATTGCAGTGACAGTCATTGACCTTCGTGAAACCTGATAGGTGAAGGTTTCCTCTGAAAACAACCTTGTCGGCCTCCCTACCTCGCCCAGCTCCATCAGCCCAGATGGGGGTCTGACGTGAGGAATGCGTTTCTCTTTTTATAGAACCTGCACTGTGAGCTTTCTTATGTTCTTAATAGCAATCATAAAAGTCATTTTGTTAGTATAAAAACGATGATAATGAATGAGATGTTCCCTTAAAGCATTCATCATGTAGGCCCTTGTTCCAGAAAGGACAAAGTCATTTGGGAAACTGTCCATTACCTGTTGCTAATTGCTAAAAGCTTCCAAGTCCCACAATTGATTTATGGATCAGCTTGAGTGAGTTGTTTTTCATTGAGTAAATATGGTAAAGGGAACTTGAGTTGCATGAAGGGAGTCTGTGAGGAAGAAAATAAAGAAGGGATTTATTGTACCTCTCTACTGAAAGTGGCTTTTCCATGCTGATTGGGATGTGGGGCACAAAGAGTTTAGCACAAGTTCTGAACAAGAACTGTGGCTTGCCTACATCTGGGACATGGCACACATTTAAAAAGGAAAAGCTACTGTCGTGACAAAGGGTTAAGAAGGTGTGATATGAGGGAACTAAGAAAAGGGAGAACCAAAATGATAAGAATGTTTATAAAAAGATTTTTATTTTGAAGAATACTATTGGTGAAGTGAGATATCTTATGCTAAGTGGGCCAGTATGTGGCAGATTTTATCATGAGCTCTGAACTGTGGGAAATGGCCTTAGGGAGGCCTGGTGCTATTGCTTCCTGTGGTAAGAGAGATAAATGCAAAATTTCTTGGGACTTTATCCTTATCAGCAGCCATCTCAAGAGTGATGTGGGAAACTTTCCACTGAAAAAACAGCATTTTGTGAGGTCAAAGGTATCCTTCCCTTTTTTAGCCCAGGAAATGACTCTTGAAAGGCAGGCGTGATTTAATCTATGGTCTTCAGAATGCGGAGATGGCAGAAGTACAAGAGCTTTGTGAAAACAGGCTCTTCTTACACAGGCCATCTTTCCTTCTAAGACAATTTTATAGGTACAAAATTGTACCCAATTAAAACCATTCTAGAGGTGGTTTTTATGCCAACAATATTGCTTTTTCGAGTGAGGTATTTTTTGCTATTAATTGCCTGCAATTTCCCTAAATTGCCACTCTGTTAAAAGTAGCTTGTATTAACTGAAATGTTTAAAAAATAGGGGTTTTTTTGTAAATTTTCAATGAACCCCCAAGCACCACTATATAAGAAAGATATGTTTATACATAAAAATCTTCCATTTAAAAAAGTGAATATTATTTGCTGTTTTATTTTCGTTATCTTTATCATTACAATAACTTTGCTTGGCGACGGTAATGAAACTGAGGCCTAGGAAGGTGGAGACGTGCGCCCAGGCTTCTTTTAGTGTCTCTTATCAGGGGCACTGTTTTAGTTTCTCATTTCTTCCGTGACAAATCACTATAAATTTAGGGCTTAAAACAACACAAACATTCCCTGGTGGTTCTGAAGGTTGGAATTCTGAAATGAGTCTCGAGGAGCTAAAATCAACATGTGGACAGAAATGGCTCTTTCTGGAGATGCCAGGGAAAAAAGGGTTCATTGCTCCCACTGGCATTTCTTGGCTTGTGACCACATCATTTCAAGCTCTTTCATCATATGTTTTTCTCCTCTGTAGTCAAAAAATATTTGTGATTACATTGGGTCCACGGGATAATCCAGAATACTGTTCCCATCTCAGGGACCATAATCACATCAGCAAGGTCCCTTTTACCACTCAAGGTAATGTTTGCATAGGCTCTGGTGATTAGCACATGGATGTCTTTGGAGGCCGTCATTCAGTTTACCACAGATACTACTGACATTTTTGGTGAGACAATAATTCTTTGTGTGAGAGCACATTGAGGGATTTAACATCCTTGTAGCCCACTCATCAAATGGCAATAGGAATCCCCCTCTACCCCAATGCCTGTGACAAATTAAAACACTTTCAATATATTTCCGAATGCCCCCTCTCCCAGGAACAGAGTACCATCTTAATTAATCAGTTAACCTAGGACATTTGATGGCCAAACCCTTAGCTCTGTGCCTTACTATGTATATATTTTTCTGTATTTTATTGATTATGCTATTACAGTTGTCTCATTTTTTCACCCCTTTATACCCTCCTCCCTGCACCCCATCCCATTGTCCCCATGTCAACATTTTCCTGCCACCACTTTCCCCATCCCCACCCACCCCCACCTCCCACCCTCAATCCCTCCCCCATTTGGCTTTGTCCTTGGGCCCTTTATGCATGCTCCTTGATGACCCTTCTCCTCCTTTTCCCTGTTATCCCCCTCCTACTCCCCTCTGGCTACTGTCAGTTTGTTTTTTATTTCAATGTTGTTGGTTATATTTTGCTTGCTTATTTATTTTGTTGATTAGGTTCCACTCATAGGAGAGATCATATGGTATTTGTCTTTTACCACCTGGCTTATTTCACTTAGCATAATGCTCTCCATGCTGTTGCGAAAGGTAGTATCTCCTTCTTTCTTTTTGCTGCATAGTATTCCTTTGTGTAAATGTACCACAGTTTTTTGATCCCCTCATTTACTGTTGGGTACTTAGGTTGCTTCCAATTCTTGGCCATTGTAAATTGTGCTGCTATGAACATTGGGGCACATAAGTTCTTTTGAACTGGTGTTTCAGGATTCTTAGCATATAATCCCAGCAGTGGAATTGCTGGGTCAAAAGGAGATCCATTTTTAGTTTTTTGAGGAGGTTCTGAACTATTTTCCACAGCGGCTGCACCAGTCTGCATTCCCACCAACAGTGCACTAGGGCTCCCTTTTCTCCACATCCTCCCAGCACTTATTGTGTGTTGAGTTGTTTACGATGGCCATTTTGACTGGCATGGAGTGGTATCTCATTGTGGTTTTAATTTGCATCTCTCTGATGGCTAGTGATGCCGAGCATCCTTTCATGTGTCTCAGGGCCCTCCCTGGAGAAGTGTCCGTTCAGGTCCTTTGCCCATTTTTTAATTGGGTTGTTTGTCTTCCTGGAGTGGAGTCATGTGAGTTCTTTAATATTTTGGAGATCAGACCCTTGTCCGAGGTATCATTGGCAAATATAGTTTCCAATACAGCTGGTTCCCTTTTCATTTTGCTGATTTTTTCTTTAGCCATGCAGAAGCTCCTTATTTTGATGAAGTCCCATTTGTTTATTCTTTCCTTTATGTCCCTTGTTCTAGGGGACATATCGGTGAAAATATTGCTGTGTAGAATATCTGAGATTTTCCTGCCTATGTTCTCCTCTAGGACTTTTATGGTGTCACGACTTATATTTAAGTCTTTTATCCATCTTGAGTTTATTTTTGTGTGTGGCGTAAGTTTGCAGTTGAATTTCATTTTTTTGCATATAGCTGTCCAGATCTCCTAACATCATTTGTTGAAGAGACTATTTTTTACTCTATTTTATGCTTCTGTCCCCTTTGTTGAATATTAATTGACCATAGAGACATGTGTTTATTTCTGGGCTCTCTATTCTGTTCCATTGATCTATGTTTCTGTTCTTATGTCAGCACCACTGTTTTGATTACAGTGGCCTTATAATATAGTTTGATGTCAGGTATTGTGATCCCTCCTACTTTGTTTTTCTTTCACAAAATTGCTGCAACTATTTGGAGTCACTTATGATTCCATATAAATTTTTGAAATGTTTGTTCTATGTCTGTGAAATAGGTCATTGGTATTTTAATGGCGATTGCATTGAATCTATAAATTGCTTTGGGTAGTATGGACATTTTGATGATGTTAATTCTTCCAATGCACGAACATGGAATATGCTTCCACTTATTTGTCTCTTCCTTAATTTCTTTCTTCAGGGTTGTGTAGTTTTCTGAGTACAGGTCCTTAACCTCCTTGGTTAGGTTTATTCCTATGTACTTTATTTTTCTTGTTGCTATAGTAAATTGGTTTTTTCCCTTGATTTGTGATTCTGATATTTCATTGTTGGTGTGCAAAAATGCCTTTAATATCTGAATATTGACTTTGTATCCCGCTGTTTTGCCAAATTCACTTATTAGGTCGAATAGTTTTTTTGGTGGAGTCTATTGGGTTTTCTATGTACACTTTCATGTCATCTGCAGACAATGACAGTTTTACTTCCTCCTTTCCAACTTCGATGCCTTTTATTTCTTTTTCTTGTCTGATGGCTGTGGCTAGGACTTCTAATGCTATGTTGAATGGAAGTGGTGAAAGCAGACATGCTTTCTTGTTCTCGACCTTAGTGGGAAGGCTTTTAGTTTTTCCCCATTCAGTATAAGGCTGGATGTAGGTTTCTCATACATAGCCTTTATTATGTTGAGGTATGCCCCCTTTATTCCCTCTTTGCTGAGTGTTTTTATCATAAATGGGTGCTATATCTTATCAACTACTTTTTCCACATCTATTCATATGGTCATGTGATTTTTGTCTTTCCTTTTGTTTATGTGATGTATTACATTTATTGATTTGCAAATATTGTACCATCCTTGCATGCCTGGGATGAATCCCACTTGATCATGGTATTAGATCTTTTGAATGTATTGCTGGATGCAGTTTGCCAATATTTTGTTGAGGATTTTAGCATCTATGTTCATCAGCGATATTGGCCTGTAGCTTTCTTTGTTGTGGCTTTATCTGGTTTTGAGATTAGGATGATGCTGGCCTCACCCAAAAGAGTTTGGGAGTCTTCCCTCTTCTTGAATTTTTTGGAATAGTCTGAGAAGAACAGGGGTTAGCTCTTCCTGAAATGTTTTGTAAAATTCTCCTGTGAAACCGTCTGGTCCAGGGCTTTTGTATGCCTGGAGTTTTTTTATTATTGCTTCAATTTCACCAGCTGTTATTGGTCTGTTCAGGCCTTCTGATTCTTCTTCATTCATTTTGGAAGACTATTTTTCTAGAAATTTGGCCATTTCACCCAGGTTTTCAAATTTCTTGGCATGTAGTTGTTCATAGTAATTTCTGAAAATCCTTTGTATTTCTGTGGTATCAGTTGTAATTTCTCCTCCTTCATTTCTGATTTTATTTATTTGGGTTCTATTCCTTTTTTTCTTGATAGTCTGCTTAAAGACTCATCAATGAGTTTATCTTTTCAAAGAACCAACTCCTGGCTTTATTGATCCTTTGAATTGTTCTTTTAGTCTCTATGTCATTCAGTTCTGCTCTGATCTTGATTATTTTTCTTCCTTCTGCTCACTCTGGGCTTTGTTTGTTGTTGTTTCTCAGTTCTTGTAGATGTAGGGTTAGGTTGTTTATTTGAAATGTTTCTATCTTTTTTATTGCTATGAACTTCCCTCTCAGGACTGCCTTCGCTGTGACCCATAGGTTTTGGACTGTTTTATGTTCATTTTCATTTGTTTCCAGAAACCTTTTGATTTCTTCCTTGATCTTGTTATTGATCCATTCATTGTTTAATAGCATGCTATTCAGTCTCCATGAGTTAGACTGTTATGAGTTTTTCCCTTGAGGTTGGTTTCTAGTTTTAAGCCCTTGTAGAATGAGAAAATGCTTGATATGATTTAAATTTTCCTAAATTTGCTGAGGCTTGTTTTGTGTCCTATCATGTGGTCTGTCTTTGAAAATATTCCATGTGCATTTGAAAAGAAAGTGTAGTTTGCTTCTTTGATATGAAAGGTTCTGTGTATATCAGTTAGGTCCATTTGATCTAATGTGTTGTTCAGTTCCACAATATCCTTGTTGATATTTTGTTTGGATGACCTATCCATTGTTAACAGTGGGGTATTAAAATCCCCTATTATAAGTGTGTTGCTGTCTATATCTCTCTTGAAGCCCTTCAGGATTTTGCCTATATATTTGGTACTCCTATGTTGGGTGCATATAGGTTGACAATGTTTATGTCTTCTTGATGGATTCTTCCATTGAGTATTATAAAGTATCCTTCTGCGTCTCTTTTTATGGCCTTTGTTTTGACGTCTGTTTTCTCTGATATAAGTATTGCTACCATGGCTTTTTTTTCCTGTCCATTTGCTTGGAATATTTTTTTCCAACCCATTACTTTCAGTCAGTGTAGGTCTTTTGCTCTGAGGTGGGTCTCTTGTAGGCAGCATATGTGTGGATCCTGTTTTCTTATCCATTCAGCTACTCTATATCTTTTCATTGGAACATTTAATCCATTTACATTTAAAGTTATTATTGATAGGTACTTATTCATTTTGCCTTTGTGTTCCTCTCTCTCACTCTTTCTTCATCTTCTTAAAGCAGTCCCTTTAGCATATCTTGCAATGCTGGTTTGGTAGAGGTGTATTCTTTTAGCCTTCTTTTGTCTAGGAAACACCTTATTTTGCCTTCCATTTTAATTGAGAGCCTTGGTGGGTAGAGTCGTATTGATTGCAGGCCTTTGCTTTTCATTACTGGGAATATTTCTTGCCATTCCCTTCTGCTTTGTAGTGTTTCAGTGGAGAAGTCAGCTGCTAGCCTTATTGGGGCTCCCTTGTATGTCACTTCCTGCTTTTCCCTTGCTGCCTTTGGGATTCTCTCTCTGTCCTTGATATCTGCCAGTTTAATTATGATGTGTCTTGGAGTGGGTCTCTTTGGGTTCCTCTTGATTGGGACCCTCTGTGCTTCCTGGACTTGTGTGACTTTTTCTCTCCTCATATTAGGGAAGTTTTTCATCATTCCTTTTTCAAACAGGTTTTCTATCCCTTGCTCCTCTTCTTCTCCTTCTGATAATCCTATTATATGGATATTATTACGTTTCATGTTGTCCTGCATTTCCCTTAACCCCTCTTTGTTCTTTTGGAGCCTTTTTTTCACTTTCTTGCTCTTTCTGTAAGTCTTTTTCTACCATGTCCCCCAGCTCGCTGATCCTATCCTCTGCTTCATCTAGCCTGCTTTTGATTCCTTCTACTGTGTTCTTCAATTCAGAAATTGTATTCTTTGTTTCCTTTTGGTTCTTATCGATAGTTTCTATTCCTTTTTCATGCTGATATAGTTTGCAGGAAGTTCCTCCTGTAGTTTCTTATAATTGTCACTGAGCTCACTAGGTTCAGTGAGCTTCCTTATAACCATTGTATTGAACTTAGTATCTGATAGTTTACTTGCCTCTATTTCATTTAGTAGTTTTTCTGGGGATTCCTCCTTTCCTTTTGATTGGAGATTGTTTCTTTGTCTTCCCATTATTTGTGTGCCTAAGCAAAACCACAAAGCCCAGGAAACAAACCCAGGACCGCAGATATAACTCTCCTCTGCAATCCCACTGTCAACAGCAAATGAACCAGTATTAATAAGGCTGTAAAGTGATTAAGACTATTATAAGAAAGGAGAGAAATAAACTATAGTATAAAATCTAGTGACTTAATATGCACCAACTTGATGGATAAGAAATGAATGTTAAAATGCTATATATATTCAAGAAAATATCACAAATCATGGAGAAGACCACAGTGGATTTTGTCTCAGTGGTCTGTAGTATTTACCACTGTTTTTTCTTTCTGGATCCACCTCTGGTGATGTCAGATGTTGGTCCCATCTGACCTTAGGCAGGGTGTTCGAGACTTCCTGGGATCTACTGTCTGTGACTGTCTCCTTCAGTTGTTAATCTAGTCACCCTGAGCTCAGCAGTGAGGCTTAAGCACCATAAGGTGGGGCCAAATCCCTTGTGGGGTTGAGGTAATGTTTCCCCTCAGGCTGCTGCTCAGAGGGGAGTGGTCTGTGTGAGCTCCATGGCTGCTGCCTTATGGGGGATGATTCAGCACCAAGGTTCCGGAGGCTACTCTCTCAGTTCTCTCCCCAAAGTCTCCGTACCCAGTTTCTCCTCAAATGTCTCTAGCCCACTCTGACCCCCCTTTTGCAGGGATCTACTGTCTGTGGCCGCCACTCTGCACTCAGCAGTCAGGCTTAAACTGCACAGGGCCAGGGCAGAGTCCCTCCTGGGGCGGGGCTATTGTTTCTTCTCAGGCTGCCACTCATAGGAGTGGTCTGCCTGAGCAAGATGGCTCATCATCATCATTTTGTTTAGAGAACTTTTAAATTGATATTCATCAAGACAATCTCTGCAGGCATTCTGATACTATCTAAGTACTGCCGCGTGGGGGATGACTCAGCACTGTATCCCAGCGGCTACTCTCTCAGTTCCCTCCACAAAGCCTCCGTCCCCAGTCTCACCTCAGGAGTCTCTAGCCCCCTCTCCTCCCACCTTTGCCGGATCCCTGCCCGGCAAAGTGGCTGCAGCCTGGGTAAGTGGCTGCAGATGAAAATTTATGTGTTGGCCCTTTAAACATCTCTTTCAGTCTCCAGCTGCTTGTCTCTGGCAGAGAGCAGCCCTGCCACTTTTCGCAGCTGGCTGTTATCTGTGTACTTTTTGGGCTCTGGTGCTGTAGTTGGGGATCCCTGCTTATGGTTTAGACCCCGCTCTTCTCAGGGGGATCCAACTGGCCGCTTAGATATCCCTCTGGTGCTGCTGCCTGTGGGTGCTCAGCCAACCTTCTCGCATCTCTGCCACGCTCCTTACCAGTCAGGTTGTGCTGAACTGATTCTTCAGTCTGCCCAAGGTTATAAGGCTTCTCTCTCGCTATTGTTCAGTTGTTTGCTCCAGGTGATTTCTCCACAATTTATTTCGAATTCCAGATTGGTCCTGGGAGGAGGTCAGTGTGACTTCCATTTACTCCTCCGCCATCTTGATCCTCTCCTGTGCCCTACTATATTATTATTCATGTTTTTCTACGTAAGGTTTGCTATAATTATATTATTGTGACTTTTTGTGCTGAGCACTTTAACATCACTTGCTCCGTGGTGAGTGGTTTGAGTCTTACATCCTCTTCTCTCTACTTTGCGCAGATGCCTTCGGTACAATTGATTAGCATATATTTCTTTGCTTCTTTGGAAAATAAGATTCCAGCTGGCTCACTTATAATCTAAATGTTTCATCTGTATGAAATTCACTACAATCATGTGAATTTCTGTTTTCCTAAGATCCTAGAAACGTTATTGGTACTTCTACCACCCCATTCTCCAGAAATCTATTTTTACACCTTGGTTCAATCTATGTACAAATGTTCTTGGTACAAAAATATCTAGTGCAGGGACCACGAAGGTGTGAAACCTAGGCAGGTAGATATGCAAGGAAATAAATTAGTACTTAGATGGCATCAGAATGCCTACAGAGATTGTCTTAATGAATATCAATTTAAAAGCTCTCTAAACAAAATGATGATGACAATAATGATGGTGACAGTGATAAGATGACTATGATGACAATGATGAATGGATAAACACAGGAAACTAAGTTATTTAGAGCATTCCCAAACTGGCAGAAACTGCGAAGGAAATTCCCATTATAAACTATTCCCAGTTTATCAGATTAAGGGATAATTCATGTTGCATAATATTTTCTGTTCTAATTTGCTTCCAAAGATCATTTAGATTCATTTAAAGCCACAATTCATTTAGAAACAAAACTACCAATTAAATTAAGGTAACTATGGCTAAATGCCTGAGTAAAATTACCCACAGAAGAAATAAACGCGACCTGGCTAGTGAGATGAAACGCACTGACATCATACAGCTTATTATCACATTGGTCAAAACTTTTGTGGTTTGAGATTAAAAAAGAAAATGGGGATACTGTGAAGTTCTGGGCTTTGTACCTATACAGCTCCTACCACATGTCGATGACTGAAATCTTTCTCTTCTACAGAATATTACATAGCTGTTTACTTACCTGGTCATTTCTTTCATCTACTTAACATTCAACATCCAGACCTGATCTGCCACAGTCTGTTTTTGACAGGTATGGCTGTAGTTTTTCCCTCATGAACATGGTCCATTTGGATTTGTTTTGACTTTAATGGTTATGTTTGGGTGAGATGGGTTCCTTTTATTTGCTATTATTTCATTCATTCATTCATTCATTCATTCATTCATTTATTTTTGGCCAGGAAGCAATGACGTGATCAATATGCTACCTCATAGTCCTTTGCAGTCGCTGTCAGGGTCCCTGGTACTGGATTGGTGTTCTGGAAAGCTTTACAGAGTGTTCCTGAACCAGTCCTGCTTATTACAGTTCCTGTGGCACACCCGACCGGACTGGGAGAAGATGGCCATTTTGCACTGCCTGCTCTCCTGTGGCCGAGACCCACAGTTTGTAGAAGCCAAGGTGGGAATACAGGCTAAATTTAAAAACTGGCAAATAGGCAATATCAGATGTATTTATTTAGTTGTTGAACATGAACAGAAGTTGTTTTTGTTTGTTAACAATTAATTGAGGTTAATGGTCTCCATCCGGACTTGAACATATTTTTCTCTTGTGCTCCTCTTTAATGGATCCCAACCAGAGCTCATACTGAGTGTGTGTCTGTTCTTTCGACTACTCTCTTTTCAATATTATGAATGAGTGTTTAGCTACATCAGTAACATTCTAAGGAAGTCCTCAGTAAATAGCTTCTCAAATATTTACTTTTCCCCCTGTTCTGTAGTTGACGTGTATTGTCAAATGGATTAAAGTCTGGTGGCATGTGCTTTGTTAAAAATTACATTTAAATTTCACATGTAGTTTACAAAGCACTATGACACATTCTGTTATTTAATTTTACAGTTATCCCGTGAAGTCAGAGACTTAATTAGGACCAATGTGTGCTTGGTTAATTGAAAAAAGATATCTTAAACATTTTATTTTAACCTAAAACATATAAATGTGCACTTATTCATTCATCTTCTGATGTAAATTAAAGCCCTTTATTGAAATGTTAGCTAATTGAAGTTCAAAATCATTTGTCTTACATTATATCACGAGTAATGTATTGTCTCTTATTTCCTGTTAATTTCTTTTTTTTCTTTTCCTAAGCAGAGCAATAATTTCAAAGTTATCTGTATATATAGGGCAATTTTTTTCCCAATCTTTTATAGTTGTCTCGTGTATACCTAGTTTTTTAGAAAGTGTTTTAGAGCCTTTCTAAAGCATCGAACTTTTCTTGACCTAACGTTCTTTTTGCATCCATATTTTGATTGTCCATGGTAATAGTTTATTAAATTACATAATTGTAAAATAAGAACAATTAGCATGAATAGGTTTGGAAAAAACAAAGTGTTGGCAGGAGCAGAAATGTGCGAGTCCACTGAGGCTAGGAAAGCCGTACAGTACCTGTCAATTCTAAGGTAGGGACCAAGGAGCTTTATTCCTGTAGCAGATACCGATGGTTTTAGAGACTTATGAGAGAGAACTGTTGATATCACAGGGTTTATCCCTCCCCTCAGGGATAGTACAGTGCTGCTCATCAGAGTTAAATACGGTGACAATGTCCATACTGATTACTGAGCAGAAATTCAGACCCGGACCTGCTACCCCCAGGCTTAGTGGTTTTTTCCTCCTTTATCCCACAGCCCTTCCCACTGGCTCTTTGCTAGAATATGATCGGTCTCCTCTAGCAAAAATGGACATTGGGTCGAGGAAGATTTATTTGGATTCCAGCCAAGGACACTTACTAAAAAGGCCTGTAAAAAAGGAACTCATTTATACTACTGTTCTATATATACAGTCTTCCATTATGTATCTTGTAGGTAGTATAGAAGTGTGTACTTAGGCAATCCCAAAATAGATGTAGAATTTACAAGATTTACATATATTTTATACTTCTTTAGTGGTGGGAGCAGGGTACAGAGTCAAATATTAACCAAATTGTCTTCTTATTTTTTAAAGATTATTCAGTGGATTTCTGAGAACATCTCTGCCTGCCATTCATTTGACCCCATTCAGGAATTTATAATTGGTAGGTGTTGCTCGCGGTGCATCCTTAACCCTTTTGCCTGAGAGAAAACAGTAAACCGATAGTGCCTCAACCTGACAAAACGCTGGTTGGGGGCTTCCCCCGCCCTTTCTATTGTAGTCGGCAGCTAATTAAATTTCGTTCTCTTGTGGTTGTGAGAAGGTCTGGCTGTTCAGAAACTGATGAAATATAAGATATGATTTTGATTCTATAACCTCATCAATGATTTTTTTCCCCATTAAATGAAACTTTTTAAGCTCCGTTTCATGTTTGCTGATCTGCTGTGAAGTAGTATAATGCCATTTGGATAGATACGTGCCAAATAATTTTAAAAAAATTTATTCTCATTGTCAAAAGCAGATCCTGAACATTTTAATCAGTAGATAAAATTATAATGGTTAACTTTTGGAGGAAGAAAACTTTTGTTGTTTTCTCATTTTGGCAAATTAACAGTACCCACTGCCTGATTAATATTAAACCATGTCTATTTTTTTTCCTTCCCAAAACCTGCTTAGCTTCTTCATATTGGAGCATATACCCAGAGACAAGTAACATGGACACAGTTTTGCCGTATTCCTCAGTGCTCACTTGGAATGCAGTAAGTTAACGCTTTTGTATTCCTTATGTAATTAAAATTGACTCACGGTTGTGAGTCAGTGGTAGGCCATTCCCGTCGGAGGACCAAGGTTGTGATTTCATTTTGATTTTGACTGCTAAGGAACTGAATTGGTGTTTTCTGGCAGAAAACTAATCCTTGCTGTTGTCCAAAGGTATTTATAAAACAGAAGAATTGAGGGGATGGTATAGGATATTTGTCATTCTTCCTACTACCAACCAGAGCTAGGCCTTTATCATCTTCAAATGGTATTTCAATTTTATTAGCATCTAGAGTGGATTAAAGTATTTCTTAGGGCTTTATAAATGAGGAACGCCGGACTAGTGCTGTGAACCTGACTGGCACTTTCATGACTGCTTTTCCCAGCCTTACAAAGAAAATCTGTAATAACTCTAGAGCTTTACGATCAGTAACAATCAGTAAGTAACCGTAAGCAAATTCTCTCATTTAACCTTGACTTCCTGTTGGTCCAGACTTCCTCCTTTCTAAGTAGGAAGTGCTGAGCTAAAGCATTGTTCGTTTTCTTTTGAGTGTGATGCAATGAACTTCACTTTGCTGGATCGGAAAGTGAAAAGCATGTACAGGCATCCCCTGAAAAAGGCTCTGCTTCCTCTCCTTTCAGCTTCAGACGTCAGCACTGCGTGCTTAGCCTTGACACAGAGGTTTATGTCAAGAAGGCATTTAGAAAAATGCATTCAACTCAGATAACACAGACCTGGGGATGGACGTACCAGGATAAATTGTGACACTTCACGTTTTGTATTTAGATGATTTAAATACAGTCCTTAAAATGATGTATCAGGTGTGTTTGATTCATATCTCAGTTTTTGATATGCACAATGGTAGTGTTTTCTTAAAGGCCCTTTGTTCTTGTCCTTTACTGTTAGAGCTCTGAAACTTTCATGAGCCACTGTAGAATTATAAGGGGAAGACCGGAGCTTGTTCTTTTTCAGGTTCTCACTGTTTTAAGAACCCCTGTGGGCATACATGCAGACTCTGTGGTAATGTGGCAGGAAGTTTGCAGGTTAAACCACCCAGTGTCAGGAAATGCACACCTCAGCCTCCTCCGCTCAGCACCCATCCCCGGTCTTGCTGTCTGGCCCTGTCAGCCGCAGTTGGGGAGGCACGCACAGGACCTCTAGGTCCTAGTGTTGTGTTTCAAGATGGAGCACGTCAGCCTGATACGCAAGTCTTCACTTTTGCATTTCTCGTGACTTTGTGTGGCAGAGGAGCTACTGTAGCCATATAAAGTGACATCCCACAAAAAGTACAATACAAAAACCCCAAAGTTATAACTACCTGTGCACTAAGCTTACTTTAGGGTTTCCCATGCTGCTTTAAAGTTCTTGTGGTTGGAGTAGGTTACCTTAAAAGTTTCTTCTAATCCTGAAGTTATGTAAATCTATGCTTTATCTTTAGCAGTGATGCAAATCATTTATTTCTCCTTTCTCTAATCTACAAATGCTCTTAATGCTACACCCTTAGCAAACACTTGTCACAATAGGAAACATTAATTTCATACTTCTGTATGGAGGCAGATTATTTCTGTCATTGAATTGGATTTTTAAGATGCTAGAAAATATGGTGCCCTTACACATTGATAATCCTGAGTTATGCTATGTAAACAATTAGCCTCACTATACTTATTCTAAGATGTTATTTATAATCTAAAGTTGGAGCGAAATTATAATGCTTTTTTTTGAAGTGTCCTATGTTGTGGAGCACACAGAAGATTCTTATCCTAGTCTTTTTATTCTCACAGTAGAGAACTCAGTTGCTTGAATGTTCTAGAAGTTTATTTCTCCATTGCGGCAATACCCTTTTCACAGGAATATTGCATGTCAATAAAATTCAGAATATTTAAGTCCTATCCATTTATCAGGTTTTATTTCTATGTAACACCTTCCAGATTATTTTCTCAAATTTATTTACTTCTTTAGGAAATGGAAGATGAATTAACTAACTGAAAGCTAATATACATAATTCACACAGAAACACACTTTGAAAATAACAGTGAATATAGGGCAATTTTGATTTTACTTAAGTGTCTGAACGCTCACTAGTTAGCAAAATGTTACAGTTGGGACTTCCCGAGATGCCTCACGCACCCTCCACATTCGCCATAGCGAGAGAGCTGCCTCAGCTTCATGGGGGTCTCTTAGCTCTGAGATTATGGGTGAGGATGAGGGGCAGAAGCGTTTTCTCCTATCATACAAGAATCCCATTAATCATGGTTCCTTCTAGGGGGGAGGGACCAACTGCACTTGGGGCACCAAAATGAACAAGAGGAAGAAGGAGGAAGGGTTACAGAAAATGGAACATGCTCCCCTGCATTATGACACTGATAGCGCGAATGGAAATGGAAATATGTAAACAGTATACTATTTGCTCTTTATTTCTTCATTAATCTTCTTTCCTTCAGAGACACTGTCAACTCTCATAGTCGTAACTTTAAAGACTATTTTTCTTCCTGAGGAAAAAGACAGGCTGTGTTCACTGTCATTCATAAAGCCCGGGGTTTACTTAAAGTAGAGGTTAGCAGACTGGAGGCTGTCCCCAGCTTCTGTCTGCGCAGAAAACACTTCCTGAAGCCTCGAGCTTGTGGTAGTTGATATTGTGGCCTGTTTGTCCCCCACTCTAGGATATTCCTGGAATAACCCTTGTGACAGAAGAGATCACATTGCCTCTGATGAAGGTGAGTCCCGTAGAGCCAGAGACTCGCAGGCACAGACACGCCTGGCTTCCTTGCTGCCTCCACACTCGACCTGCACTAAACCTCTGCTGCCCGAGCAGTGTGGTGGTTCCAACAGGGATTGTGAACTGCCAGGAGGACGGAGGTAAAGTTTAGGGCTAGTTTTCTAGAAAATTCTTACTACGTGGTTGGGTAGTCATTAAGAATGTTATGCCATTCTTAGGAATGCTGTTTGAAGGGGGAAATTTTCTGAAGTTAGAGAATTACAGGGCTTAATGTAAACCAGGTAGAGCTAGCACTTTGTACTGCGCCTCAAACCTGTCAGTTTTTTGTAAATTATCTTATAGGTTCTGAAGTTCTTTACTTCATTTGTGCTCTCACCCTCTCATAACACACAAACACACCCCTTAAGTAACCTGGCTGGAACTATTTAATTTCCTTCTGGTTCTAAGAATGGCTTTTCTGTTCTCAAGAGTGACCTGCACTGGCCGCCTGTGGTCTCAGTCGGGCTTCTGTACACCTCCTTCCTGTGCGCTCAGCGGCAGCTGTTGGCGTCTTTCTGCAGTCTGGTGGCTTTGTAGGAATTTCTGAATACAACAGAGAGGATGGTGTGGGGTGGGCGAGTGGAAGAGAATGCGTATGTAGTTGAAAACTGGGGAGCATTTTAGTGCAGTTCCCTGAAGCTTCTTTGTGGTTTTGGCATCGCCTCCTGTTAATCACAGGCCGCCGTGTGCTGGGCAATCTCAGCTCTTGGCAGCGGGCCGCCCAGTGTGCTGCTGCCTTTCCTTTACGTTGTTGGGCCCATGAAGGCTGGGCCAGGCCGGGCAGCTGGGGAAGGCCGTGGGCGTTTGAGGTCACAGTGACACCCTGGGGATGAGAGAGGGCCGATAGGGGCGGCCTTAGTGGTTCTGGGTTTGGTCCTAAGAATGGCGTTTTCAGGAGAAACTTACAAGGGACTGTTTCTAGACCACTGTGAAGCTCTACCAAGGCAGGAGGAGAAAAGGAAGAGACGGGTTTCATTCATAGTTTAAAATGTTCTTATTAAGAGCCCCATCCTTTCATTTCATTGTTTCTGCTTCTACAACTTATCCTGCCAAAGCCAGAAATTGTTTAATGGACAAACAACAAACTAGTGAAAGCAATTTTAAAAAGAAACAAGTTTCACCCATCATTCCACAGCTCCTACCCATACCAACTGTCTACTTCTCTCCATTTCCCCTTGGTCTTTGTGATGAGTATACATTTTTACCTAGTTGTAATGGCAATCTAGAGATATTTAATAAAGATTACAAATTATATCATAAACATTTTTATGTTGCTACATAAATGTGGTAATTATGATTGCTAATGACTTCATGGATTCTACTGGGTTGCTGTGTCTAAATTACTTCATCATTCTTCTGTTATGGGACATTTAGTTTGTCTCCAGCTCCCACTTAAAAAAAATTCTATTACTAATAATATTGCAGTGAATATTTTTATACAGACAGCTTTTCTTTGGATTTATTCCCCTAATGTTAAATGCTCAGGAGTGTTATTAGGCAAATGGCTATGACAATTTTTATAGCCTTTAATTCTTTCTTTTTCCTTAATCATCACCTGAGGACATGCTTCCATTTCCCTTTAGAGAGAGGGGAAGGCAGAGAGAGAGAGAAAGAGAGGGAGAGAGAGAGAGAAAGAGACATGAATTTGTGAGGGAAACATTGACCAGCTGCCTCCTGTACCCCAACTGGGGATCAAACCCACAACCCTTTAGTGTCACTCCAACCAACCAAGCCATGTGGCCAGGGCCAGGCTTTTATTCTTGTTGAAAAATTAATACTAAAAAAAATTGTGATAACTTACATTGTTACAAGGGATTTATGAGTGTATAACTTTATTATAATATCAACATTTTGTATTTTTATTTTAAAAACTAAGCATAAAGAGTGATGGGAAGGTTCTTTTAAAGTTTTTACCCATTGGCTTATTCCAAGAATATGATTTGGCCTTGCTTAGGAACAAAGTAACTAATTTTTGCACTTTCTGGTTTTTAGTTTTGTTTGCATGTGCATGTAAAATGATGTGTGTTTCTGTTGTTCATGTACATACATTTTTCTCCTTGGCTAGTCATTCTGCCTTCTCAGTTTTTCTCCTATTCCCATTAACCATTCCCAAGCAAACGTGGGAGCTCTTTGGTGACTCCACATGTGCCCACAGGCTGGTAGAAGTGTTACTTAGAACAAGTTTGAACTGTAGATATCGTCATGATCTACATGACGGATGGGGGAAGGCAGACGTATACTCCTGGGACTAGCCTTGGGCTCAGAAGGTACTGGTACCGGGTTCGGTTTGGCTAGCTCCTTCACCCTGACCGCAATCACTCGGCCTAGGAGACTAATCAGTACTTTCCAGGTCACAGGACACCTGGCGCTGATACCCCTCATTTGTTTCCCCATCTCTGCGTGAATAATGCCCGTCACTATAAACGGCTGCCTTTGACCTACTCCTTCTACCCCAAGTCCCGGCTTAATTATATTGTGAGGGATCTGGTTGCAGCGACACACCCCACCTCCGCTCCTCCCTCCCAGACCCAGCTGTAACACTGTCCTTGCCATGCTTACCGGATAGAAGTGGCTCTGAGCACCTATGACCTGAATCATAAGCTGTACCTGTTCAATGCATGCCTGCTGCCAGACTTTCCGTGAGGCCCAAGGGACCCCACACTCTTCACCCTGACCCACACTTTCTTCCATTCTCCTTGGAATGACTGCCCTGATAAGGGGTTGGGAGAGAGAAGGGGAAATAAAACTAGATACGTGCTTTCCTCCTGCTCTTTCTGCAAATAATTTTAATTCCAAGTGGAGTACTTTACAAACTTAATATACAGGGGTAGGTAAAAGTAAGTAAAAAGGCATAATACAAATAAATAATACAATAATTAATAAATAATAATACTATAACCAAGGAGACTAGGGCTTGGTCACGTGGCGCCTTGACACATGATCCAACAATTAGTATTGAAGGAAACAGGTTTTTATTAACAGGATCCCAACCTTGGTGGGGGGCGGGGATACTGAGAGCACTCCTGCTCAGAGTCCTGTTCTCCCATGAGACCCAGCGCTTCCCTTGCTCCCCAAAAGGCTATAAGTCAAAACCATGCTCAGAAGTTCCCCATATCCTTATCTGTTCTTAAGCTGGCTGTGCAAACAGGTCTCCATCCCCTCCGGAATGAGCACTTGTGGGTTTCAGAGTCCCCATCCTCTCGCAGCAGCCCTCTCCTTCAGGACCTGGGGTACGTTGTCCTCAACCTCCATGTAGTGGCTCAGGGAAACACGTACCGTGTTACACTGGATGGTGGTGGACTCCATGGAGGCACATGTCCCAAGAGAGTGGCTTCTCCGAACGTCCTTCAGAGAAGAGGAAGTCAGCAGTTCAACACTCCCAGTCACAGTTCCGCTCTAAGCGCCTCCCACAAATCCATGCTTGGTTAGGCAGGTCCTTGCTCAGCTCCATCAGCTCTGCGGTGAGCCTCCCGTTGCTCCAAACCGCATGGCTTCCTTCTCGTGGCAGACCCTGTCCTACCCTCTTTCAGACCGCATGGTTGCCTTTTACACACTGGACCTCATGGTGGACCAGGCCCTTTCTACACTCTTCCAAACTGCATGGCCGCTTCTTCTTGTGGCAGACTCTCCTTACACCCTTTCCTCCCATGTGGCTTCTTTTCCCTCCTTCTCTCTCAACCCACCCTTATTTTAAATACTTGGCCCGGAACTTCCTATGTCGCCTCATATCCAGCTCCTCCTATGATGTGCCATTTTTGCCAGTTCCCCCATACCTTTTATTTCTTTTGTCTGCTCTCTTTAGTCAGGGTAAGAGTTCCCTGTGACACAGGGGCGTCTGCGTCCCCTGGCTATGTCACGAGTCACTATATGCTCTTAGGTCAGTACACCTCTCACCCTGGCGGCAGTCGGCTTCCTTTCAGCCAAGGCACAGCTATGAACTTGCCATTGTTATGCAAAGTATCTTAAATGTGCCATCCAGTTTCCCCTTCCCCCAATCATGGTTTGTGGGAAACACGCTCTGCTATTTTCTGGGGACCCCCACTCTGCATCCTGTTATAATACAAGAACAAACTCTGTGTTTTGTGTACTCAAAACTGTAAGCCTAATTTTGCCAACCCCGTATGAACATGTTAGGATGTATAAACCAGCTGATTTAGGAGCTTGTCACCTGAAAGACAGAAGTCTTCCTTAATAAAAGGCCTTTCAAAAGAATTTTTAAATGAAACAAGAAGTATATTTAAACAAGTCTTACCCTAAAAGAAATGTCATCAAGAGCGACTTCCTGCCTTGGCAGCTGTGGCTCAGTTGGTAGGAGTGTCATCCTGTGACTGAAGGATTGCAGCCCCGATCCCTGGTCTGGGTGCATAGGGTCCAATCCCCAGTCCAGGTGCCTATGGGAGGCAACCAGTCGATGCTGCTCTTACACATCGGTGTTTCTCTGTCTCTTTCCCCATTCTCTAAAAGCAATGAAAAGAAAATGTCCCCAGATAAGAATTTTTTTAAAAAAAAGTGACTTTCTAGTCTGGCCAGTCGGTTGGAGCATCACCGCCAAAAATCTCTGGATTTGACCCCTGGTAGGGGTGCATACGGGAGGCAACTGATTGATGCTTCTCTCTCTCATCGATGGTTTTTCTCTCTGTCTTTCTCTCCCTTCCCCTCTGTAAAATCAGTGAAAATATTCTTGGGTGAGGATTTAATAAACAAACAAACAAACTAACAAACAAACAGTGACTTCCTAAGAGTTATTTTATCCCTTCTTAAAACATAGTTTTCTCTAGGGAAATAGCAATTTTTATAAAAGGTTAAAGATTCACCTTGATTTTATAATGAGAAGAGAAACTATTAAAACTCCTACCACAGGAAGCATGTACAGATTAAAAAAGAGAAACAATAACTTACTTGAATATATAGATAAAAATTCAAAGAGCATGCCACAAATGGATAAATTGTAGTAGTATATTTTTACCACAGTATTTTTTTAAAGCCAGACATCTTTATTTTTATAAAGTAAGGAAGCCTTTTATTTAATCATTTGTTTAGAGATTATTCACCGCCTGACCCAGAGACTGGGAACTCCAGAAAGATGAAAGGCCCTTCCCACCTAGGATCACTTAGAAGTGAGGGTGTTACTGCAAGTGTCTACCAGGTGTCTAAATGCCTCCAAGCAACTGGGAAATGAGTAGTTGATACCTGGGCTGTTCTCCATTTACAGACTTGTTTATTTAATTATGCACCTTCACTTAAAAAGTTTATAAAAATACTGTTTTAACCGGGCAAAGCATGAGTATAATTAATTGCTTACTGACACACAAAGACATGTTTTCTTTGACCCTCCCTATACAGATAACCACCATCACTTGAATAAAAGGTTTCTTAGAAATCCAAAGTATCAATGCAATCACAGTTTAACAGCTGACAATTTTTAAAAATTAGATTGTTGTTTTGACAAAATGTAGCATTATCAGAAGTACCAGTTGGTTATATGGGAACTAATAATTGATTTTCTGAAGTTCAGTTTATACATATGTGATGTTGTGTTATAACAAGAAATGTCTATTTGGTCTTCATCCATAGTTCCTGACACAGAGCCCCCAACATCCTTATAATTTCCTAAGCGATAAGCCCTGTAGGGACATCTTTTATCATACTACTTAGTGTTCCCAGTTCCTGAAATAGCTCCACAACACAAAGTTGAGAAGAAAGTTTTTTGTTATTTATAACAAGTCCCTTTCAATCACATCCGAGTTTATGTTAATAAGGTGACTTTTGAAAAGCACCTAAGGACGGGGACCTGAGAGACAGCCATGCGATTAGAGGGTTGGCACTTTCAGCCCTACCCCCACTCCCCACCTCCTGAGATGGCCATGGTTAGAGACTGAGTTCAGTCACCAATGGGTAATGGTTTAATGAACCGTGCCTTTGTAAGGACGCCTAACTGAAGGGGCGTGGAGAGCTTCTGGGTTGGCTGACCAGTGGAGGTGCAGGAAGGGTGGTGTGCACGAAGGGGGCACGGAGCTCAGTGCCCCTTTCCACCTGCCTTGCCCTATGCAGTTCTTCCACCTGGCTCTTCCTGAGTCGTATCTTTGTATAATAAACTGTTTCCTGAGTTCTATGAACAACTGTAGCAAATTATCAAACCCAAGGAGGAGGCTCTGGAATCTTCTGACTTATAGACCCATCATTTAGAAGCACAAGTGACTTGTGATTGGCATCTGAAGAGGGGGCAAATTTTATAGGACTGAGCCCTTAACCTGTGGAATCTAACACTGTCTCTAGGTAGATAGTGTCAGAATTAAGTTAAATGGTCAGATACCCAACGGATGTCAGAGAATTGATGGATGTGGGGAAAAATGCCCTCACACATTTGGTGACTAGAAGTGAAGTATTCTGGGAGTAGACTATTATAGAGAAAAAATGAGTTTTTCCTATACAACATATTTTCTGGCACAGTGAGTTATGGAAAGTACAATTAATATTATAAAACATAATTTTATCATGCTCCCCCCAAAACCCCTACTACTTATTAGAAGCAGAAAACCAGGCTGATAAATTCACCCCTGTCATATCTGTGGAGATGGAGGTAACCAGTTTACTTCCCAGTTTAAGAAACTGAGGAATAGACCCAGAATCAAGGATTCTTGTTTTTATTTCTCTCCTAGTCGCCAGGCTGTGCTGCTCTTATTCATAGTTTAGGTTGGAGACGTAATGTTTAATTCTTAAGGCTGAGAGGAGGGAAATACCTTAGCATTGAGTTTCTCAGGATATATGCTGATTCTGAGATGGGATAATTTAGAGCTATAGTTAATGATTACATTAAAAATTTAGCTCATGAGAAATGGCTAAGAGAACTACCCAGCTAGGCAAAGAACAGGGGTTTTTTTTGTTTCGTTTTGTTTTGTTTTGTTTTACTAGATTTTGGGAGGAAGTCCATTTATATATAGGAGAACTTGCACTTGCAACATGGAATCCCCTAACACGAAGCCTCAGTGAAACTGAGTCCAGGCTCATGCCACCCTGCATGGCAGCCACTAAGTTGAGTGACAAGGTGCTGGGGCAAGGAAAAGTGACTTTATTTGGAAAACCAGCAAGCTGAGAAGATGGCAGCCCAGCTTCCTAAAGAACCATCTTGAGAACATACAGAACTCAGGCCTTTTTTTATATTAAAGGAAGGGGAAAACGGGAGGGGCAAGAAGTGACTGAGGATGAAAGACACCTGGGCACCAGCAGGGGTCTGAGGAAGATTGTGAAACTTCTTTGTTCTTGGCCTGTTGACTCCAGCTGATGTGAGTCCAATCATTTGGTTCCTGCAAATCTTTGATAAACAATTATTATTTTTCGACATTCTTCCCTTATCTCCTCTGGTAAGGCACTGGTTTTGTAAATCTCAAGTACAAGTGGAATTCCTCTAACGATCTGCCTGTCTACATGCAAGACTAAGCGGAAGCCATTAGCCTGAAGGCCGTGGGAACAAAGCCGGCTTGGCGTCAGAGAGGTTGAACATTTCACTCTGTTACATCTGGAGTTCCAGTCACTAGAGCATCTTGGCTTAGTGCGGTGCCTTACCACCTTTATGAACTTATAGCTGTTTCTATTTTACTCTGTCTGTGCTGGAGCCAGTGGGTCATTGTGTTCCTTTGGGCTGCAAGTAAAAGCTGATACTGAAGTGGTGTCCCCTGAGGAGCTCAGCGCACTGATACTTCAGCTCTGCTAATTGAGCCCTGGCACAGAGAGTGAAGGTACTCTTCCAGTTGGCTTTCTCTCCTGTGAGAAGATGCTGGTTAATCAGAAGACCTAGGACCAAAGCCAGAGGGCTGTTTAGAAATGAAGGGCAGATGTTGCTTTCTGACAGCAATTTACAGATGAGCCAGTACCACAGGATTTTGTTTTTTTTTCCTAGTCAACTGGCAATCCAAATCATAAATGGGAAACAATCCCTTAATATAACTCTTTTGTCCTTTTGTTCAATTAATAGTTGTGATGGTCTATATTTGTTAATTACTCTATATCATCCTAGGAGACAAAAAGATTATTTCTCAAGAAGAGGCTTCTTTCAAAATCAAAGTTGACAACTCCCCCTTTGCAGGAAAATGCTTCTGGATATTCCCTGGTATATCTACTGACTTCTAACACCAAGTCTCCCAGAAGTAGCTAAATTCATGGGTATTTTTCTTATAAGGCTTTTTGTATGGGTGTGCATTTTAAAGCCTTATGAGTTCTGATTAAGTAGCTGGCGATGTGCTTCTCGGGCCGTTGTGGCTTTCACTTTGCTCAGTTCTTTATGATGAATACAGCACTTAGTACTCAACTAGTTCCATAAGTGCTAGTTGCCTGATTGGAGTGGTTTTCTCTGCTCCCAGGTTGGCTGTAAGGATGTAATTGTGCAGTTTCCAACCCCCAGCCCCACCCCACTACTATGTTACAGTAGCTAAAATTTTATCTCGGGCTTCTTTTATTCTCTGGATTAATGAGCATGCTGGTGTTAGCCTGGCATTTGAGATCTTTCACAGATTGGCTCTAACCTCCTCCTTAATACTGTCTCCTATTACTTAACAACACAATCACAAGTCTTCCTCAGCTTTTAAGCCAGAGGTATAGACTGAGGAAGGTGTTTGAGGGTGGGAGGGAGACTGGGGTTACCTGGACGTGCTCCAGCAGCGTTCCAGCCCTGGCTGAGCATTAGGACTGCCAGGGCTGGGGGGGCCTGTAAAACTTGGGAGGCTCAAGTCACACCCCAAAGCAATTAATACTCCAGGGGATGGGATCCAGGTGGTTGCTAAAGCCTGGAATCAACTCTAGAGGCAGACATCCATCGACACCACAGAGAATGAAGTGTTGTTGGTTGCTTTCTCCAGGGCTCTGCCTCTGCTCTAAAGCCCAAACCCCCATTTGGGTCTCTTAGTCTTCGCTCACCTCTCAGAACCACACCCGGGACATCTTTCCCTTATCCTTCACTTAACTCAAATATCCATTTCATCCTCTGGGTCTCATCTATTAACCAGACTTCCAATAGACCTTCCAGTTTACAACGATGTCCATGAATTTTTATAACCCAGAAAGTCGCATCATTAATCTAGTAGATACCACGGAGTGACATGTGCTACGGATTGTTTTTCTCTGTATTCTTAATAGTTATAGTATAACATTCAGCCCATTGACCTCCTTGAAAGTTCTATACATTTATATTAAAATATTTCGGGGACTTTTGACTAACAGTGTTTCTTATTTAAATGTAAGTTGTTGTTGTTATTATTTAAAACTTAGATTTTTTCCCCCTTTAAACTGACTGCTTTTGAACGATTCATGGATTCCTTCAAAAATTTAGTGCAAGTTATATACCTTCCCAGAAGAGTGCTCATACAAACACATCCTCCATTTCAGACACCACCAGAGGGTCATGAGCCCCTTTGAAGCCTGTCCATGGACTTATTTTACCTGTTTTTTCTTGTCTAAGAAAAGGGATTTTAAAAATGGGGGAGCGAGGAGAAGGAAGATAATTTGGAAGAGATCTTTTCTTAGGAGCCACAGTGCTGGTGTGTGTGTGGTCTTCTGACAGGAGGGTGGCACTTGTTCTGAAGGGAAGAGGCCCTATAACAAGTAGAAGGACACCAGCATTCCTCCCCTCACATCCTTGTCCTGAGCAAAGTCTGGCGACCACACGGTTGGAACTCCTGGGCAGAGCAGGCAGAGCTAATTGCTGAACTGACCACTAGATGTCACCACAACACCAATAAGTTTTCTGGCTTTTAACAGTAATGTGCTTGAACCCAGAGGTAGAACAGCAAGAAAGCTCTAGTGATGTCCCATCACGTACCTAACACTGCCAAATGTCGGCAGAGTTTGCTTTAATGATCATTTCATCAGTAGGAGGAAGACCAAAGAGTGAATAAAGATACACTCGGTATAAATAAATGGAAAGGGAAAGAAAAGTTGAACAAGATAGGGCAAGTGGAAGTATGACCTGACTCCAGTGTTCAGATTTCCCCTAGAAATGACACTGTCTTGGAAACAGTTTTTGTCTGGGAGATAAGGAGTGTTGGCTGGACCGGGCTTTCAGGCACTTAAAACAGCAAGTTATTATTATGTAACTCACTTTACAGATACTCCAAAATCCATTTTGAATCCAATTGTGACTGTCCTTTTAATAAGAATTTGGATAATGTACTCTTATTTAACATAAGGGCACATTTCTTGATTGAGGCATATTCCATTTCTCTTTTCTTCATGCAGTACAGCCAAGTCTGTTACCACAGTAGGCATTAGCTTACTTTGTTTTATTGGCCACACCGTGCACCCTTGGCCTCAGTCAAATCTTTATAATTGCATATTTTTGGCAAGAACATGAGTACCATAAATTTATCTTCATTGATTTAAACAATAATTTGTGTCTGTACATTCTTCAATATTAAGAAAGGTATTAATATTGCATTTAATTAAAAAATGAACATAATGGATATATTCTTGCTTCAGGGTAGTACAATTATTATATCAATAAGTCAAAGACCTAGATAGGATGCCAGCTATTCTGTTCTGGGGTATTTTGACCACTGAATGTGAAACTAGTTCACTTCCTTTGGAAGTGAGTAAGTTTACTGGGAAAGTAAGCCTATTCCACATGCTCCAAACCTTATGAACATTCTCTGACTGAACATGGCATTGTTGATACAACATATGTGTTTAACACAGGCAGACCTGCTTAGCCTTAACCCAGGGGGGTCATATCAGTTTGGGTAAAAGGAGGCAGGAGAGGAAGTGGGGAAGGCAAGACAATCTTTAAGTCTCTTTATTTTTAGTCTCTATTGGGATGAGAATACCATTCTCTGTGGGAAGCATTCACTTGGACGTGCTGCTCTGTAACAGCTGGGGAACCAAGGGAGCCCGGTTTGCAGCAGGGCTTGCATGCTCCTCTGGGTAGTTTGGCCCACAGGGCCGGCTGCTCGAGCTCACTGATGTTTTTGTCTCCTGCAGGTGCATGACCTTAAGAGCTACTGGGAAAAACTGAATGCCAACCTGGAATATGTTAAGTACTCCAAGGCACACTTACATTATAACAACAGCGTGGTCAGGAGAGAGTGGCACAGCCTGATCTCGGAGGAGGTATGTGTGGGTTCATGAGAACAAAGCAAGAAGCAAAAGTGTAGTGTGTTAGATCCAGGTGATGCCTGCAAGTCCTAAGGCGGGCTTACGTCTGCAGCGCTCTCCCCGCTGGCCAGGTGCTTTTACGCTGTTGCTGCTGATCTCCCAGTAGGCAGACGGGTGCTTCTCCGATGCTCCTTTGGGTGATGGAACCATTTTGTATCTTGATTGTGGTGGTACATGAATCTATGCATGTGATAAAGGGACATGGAATTACACGCGCATTGTACCAGTGTCAGCTTCCTGGCTCGGATAGTGTACCACATCTAGTCGTATATATAAAATGTTAACACTGGGGAGATCTCAGATAAAGGGCCCCTGAGACCTCCCTGTGCCATTGTTGTATATAGTTGTCGTGTTATTGTATGTCATATGTTCTTGACTTGTAACTTCCTGTAAATCTATAATAGTTTTAGAAAAACAGTTTTTTAATAATCTAGGTATCTTACCTGGGTGTTTTACCTGTTTACCTGGAAAATATGTATTTTTTTCCTGAAACTCTTAATTGTATTACGTTATGTCCTTGATGTGAAAAATGTCACCCACCAGACCTTCACCTTTCATATGTCTGATGTTCTCACTCCTAGAAAATGGGAAAAA
Organism: Mormoops blainvillei; assembly: GCA_004026545.1. Taxonomy (NCBI): domain Eukaryota; kingdom Metazoa; phylum Chordata; class Mammalia; order Chiroptera; family Mormoopidae; genus Mormoops; species Mormoops blainvillei. The sequence goes on along the minus strand of PVJD01004635.1, from coordinate 53,876 downwards.
GAAGGTCCAAGGTGTACGTGAGGAATATTCTTGATAATGCAGCAAAGTAAGTAAATTTGGGATCATTGTATCTGTGAGATGGTTATAATTTGCAATTATTTTATTGGCTTCCTTCCACGGAAGTAGCTTACTTTCTTCATGTGTCCCTTGTGTATGATGCTGTCAGCCTAATGAGTACACCCACATGGACACTATTCTAGACTTCAGTTCTGGAGTTTCTAGTGGGAAAAGTTCATCTGTTAAGCCTTACAGGTTTGCATCCTATGGATGGGCAATTTATAAGGAAACGGTAAAGAAAGCCCTTATTAATTGGGCACTTTGTGGGGAGTGTACGGAGAGTAGGCTGATTTTAAAGTGTTAGTGGGCTGGTGAGCTTGCTCTTATTTTGAAAGCAGGTCTCCTGGATGGTGAGTCACCTCAGCGAGCTGCAAGTGTAGGCCCCATTCCAACCTCTGGTCTATTTTCTGTTCCCATTATTTCCAATAACTGAGAGCTGCAATTGTTCTAAATTATTGTCATTGTTTGCACTAAAGAGCTTTGAGTTTTGTAATTGCCTGACGTGGCTTCTGCCAAGTTGATTAATTTTTTTTGAGGTTTTCACCAGCATGAGAACAGTTTCTGCAGTGGTATTATGGGTTTTTAAAGGATGATACTTTGTATGGTGTTGTGGCTTTCATGTAAACAAAACAAACAAAAACAATGCTTCCTATGTGAATGACATTTTCTAATTTCTTTGTAGGGTGATTTCTAACCTAGAAGCCAGGAATTTGGGTAAGAAAAGACCTGTACTAAAGCTTTCTGGATTTCAGTCAGTGCCTTGTTTGTAACGCTGTTCATCCTTCCACTGTGGGTTGGCAAGAAAACCACTCCCAACAGTGTAATGAAGGCAGCACCCTTTAATATCTTCCTGTCAGAGTGGCCGCCCAACTCCTTCCGGGTCTGTCCTGGCACCAGGACCTGCAGGGACAGCTGCTGAATGTGTTTTTGCTGGAGGGGTCCCTGAGTGTTGACCTTCTGGTTTTCATCATTTTTCCCCATAGAGTTGATTTAATTAACATGCCCTCTGGCTGTACCCACAGAATGCACTTTGGAAATTCCCTTGGCTTAGGGCTGCTTTCTCTCCAGCTGTCTGATCACACAAGGGCTTTTGACTTGTGTGCTCCATCCATGTTGGTTGACACTTGCACACTCACTGGGCTAGGTCCTAGGGGTGCAAAGATGAGGAGCCTCTAGGTAAGCACTGTGACTGCAGGGGCAGAGCATGGGGTTGGAGCCAGACAGAACTGGACTTAATTCCAGCGTGGCCACGTGCTGTGTCCTCTTAGGCAAGCCGTTTATTGGTTTTGTGTGGTCCTCCTCAGGACAAGGGAGAGGAGAACAGGGGAGTGCGTGGGGTTGTGTTTATAGCGCCGAGGACAGCGCTTGGCACCTGAGGGATACCTGGCGTGGCTGGTTGATCATCGGTATATGAGGAAGAAATGCTAACACATAATTTCTAAGCCAGGTGACAGGTGTTATGTAACCGCAGGGTATAGGGGTGAGGGTCTAGGTCAGGAGAGTCTTGACAAACAAGGGGGACTTAGCTGGATGAAACGGGGTGGGGGAGGGGAAGAGAATGGTTAGCATATTCAGGTAAAAGCCCTTTGGTGGTTTTGTCAGGGGAACTCTTTCATGGCTCGTAAGTGTCAGTCTCTATTTAAAAAGCTGTTGTTTTTATATCTCACTTCTGTTTTATGGGTCTGGATGGTTAGCTGTATGTTGGGTGACCCTAACAGAAATGATTTTGTACAGTGTGTTGCTTGTTGCACATCTGCAGCTGTGCACACAACCGACGTGAATTGTGACCATGAACTTGTCAGCCAGCCCAGGCAGACAGAACTCGGGTTCACTGAACAGCCCCGAGGGAGCCAGCCTCTGCTCCTGTTACCAGGTCACCCATGTCTGAAGCCAGGGGCTCTGTCACCAGCACCCAGCAGCAGCTGTCAGCAGGAGTCCTGCCCAGTGCACGGTGGGGGTGGGGTGTGTGTGTGTGTGTGTGAATGTGTGTGATTCAGGGGTTTGCAATGTGGGAAATGTTGCCCGTCTGGTGTCCTATTTCTGTTGTGCCCGCTCTCCCTCCCTCTGTTAGAGCCCCTCCTGCCCCTGTCCTTCAGGCCCGCTTGCATCCTGTTACTGGTCATTCCTTCTTGACACACTTCTGGGAACTTGCCCCTTCCTCTCACGTGCTTTGCTTGTGCTGGTTTCCTAGGAAGAACGACGTCATTGCTAGGGTCAGAACACTCCACGTGAAACTTGGGGCTGCTGGGCTCAGGTTCTGAATTATTTCATCTTAGTCATGAAGGTTGTGTAGGATCCAGGTAGGATTTCTCCTGAGGTGTCAGGAGGCATCCATGCCCTCCCACCGGCGGGGTTGTCAGCCCACCACCCCGTGTAGATCGGTCCTCTTCAGGTCAGGTGCTCTGGGACAGGCAGAGTGGGTCACGAGATGCTGCTGGAGGAGTGTTAGGGCAGACATTCCAGGGAGACTCCTTGTGTGCCCCTCCAGTCTTTCTAGTGAAGTGCAAGTCACGGTGGAGGAAGTACCATTCAATTTGACCTTATATGTCACTTTTCCATCTTGACCTAGTTACCTTGCAGCCTGATAACTTACACCAGTTAGTGTTATTGCCACAGTAATTGACTGGTCTCTTCAGTTTAGTAATTCCCGAAGACACCGAACTATGGGAGGTCAGAAAGAGTCAGGTGAGCCTTCCAAGTCCCTTTCCCTGGGTTTACGTCCCCCTTAGACTTAAGAGGGGGCCCAATTACTCTGTCTCCAGTGAAGCAGAAGTTCTTAAACAGTGGTGAGTTTTTGTGTTGAAGAGAAATCAAAGCGAGAGCTTGTTGGTGTTGGAATGCGTTCCTTTCCCCCCTTCCCTCCCTCTTTTTCTCTCTTTCTTTTCCGTCTCTACCTCTCTTTGTTGCCCAGAGCTCTCTGTGGGTTGCCTGAGTGATAAGTTCGGCTTGTAGGACTAGGTCACACTTAGTGAAAACTTATCATCCTATTAGAGGTCTGGTGTGTTTTCCCAGTGACTCAGGGAGGGGAAACCAGGCCGATCCCTTTTCTTCTAGCCCGTTTCCGGTAAACCACCCTGGTTGACAATTGCTCTGTTTAGTTTCAGAGCCAAGATGGACACCCCTCTTCCAGGAGGAAGACCGCCACCAGCGGCTGCTTGTGGGGCTGGTAAGTGGCCTGTGGTCGCAAACAATGGGCTCCAAGAAAAGAGGAAAGGGCCGGACTGAACTTCTCATTCTGATCTTGTTTTTCATTCTTTCAAAACGAAGTTACGCCCAGCAACTGTAGGCCCTGTGTGTTCAGTGGTGAGGACCAGCATGGTTTGTGCCCTCTTGGAATTATAGTTTAGTGGGGAAGACACACATTAATTAGTAGCCCCCAAAATACGTAACTACAAAACATCATAACGAAATGTACATGGAAAGTGTTTAAAATGAGAAAAAAGCAACGTTTCTGTGGCATTTGTATTACAGGTTTAAAATATAACAGAATAAAACATTCTTTCTCCAGAAGTCCCACTACTAGGAAAACCAAAGAAATAGAAATCAAAATAAATTAAAGAGCAGAATTGGTAAATCACTCCAAAAATCTTTAGAAGTCTGATTAGAGACATCAAGAAAATCTAGTAAAATATTTTTAATACTGTGTAGGCTTAGGAATGGGATAATCTATTACTAGATATGGCAAGTTAAAAAATATGAGGAAAGTATATAAATACATATTTATACACATAAAAATTTTAGTTAAAGTATTCTTGGCAAATAGATTGGCCAAACTTGAGCCAAGAAGAAATAGAAGATCTGAAAGCTGAATAATGATAAAATAATTTGAAAAAACAGTCAGTTTCTCTCCAGAATAGGTCCCAATTTATTTAATGATCTGCTCTTCCAAACTTTTAAGGATCAAGTCATTCTCATGGTGTGTGAAGTATTTCCGAAAGAGATGGGGAGCTTCTTAATCACTTTAAAAAGCCTACATAACTTTAAAACCAAAATATGGCAGTGATCACTTATACTTATAAATCTAGATACCACAAGCTTAATTAAAATACTTTCCAGTGGTCTTTTTGAAAATACAAGTGGGGTTCTTTCTAGGAAGGCTTAATATTAAGAAATATATTACTGTAATTCATCATATTACTAGGTCAAAGAGGAAAAAGTGATAATCTTTACAGATACTAAAATTTGATAAAAGATTCTACTTTTAACAGGACAAAGAATAACCTAATACTAATAGCCAACATCCTTCTTAATGGAATGTTGGAGGCATTCCTATTAAAATCAGAAAGAAGTTAAGGATCCTTGCAATTTTCACTAAAATCTGTTATAGTTCTGCAATAAGAAACAAAAATAAAAGAAGACACTAAGACTGTCTAATGCCACAAAGAAACAAAATAATCTACTGGGAAAATGGAAAATAAGTAACAAGTCAGTAAGCTGGTGATTCTATATCTATTTTCTTCTTTATCAAGATTAACCAGTTAGAAATAATAATGAAAAACAATATCCCATTTACAAGTCCTAGGTTAATAACATACAAGCAAAAAGCCAATAGAATTCTCCGACAGTTGACTAAACTACTCACCAGGTACAGTAGAGAGGCGTGGGACTGTCCTTACCGGACACCTGAGTGTGTTGTTGATCTACACTGACAGCAACAATATGGTGCTTGTGCAAAAACAGTAGATTCTAGTCTAAATTAGAATATTTAGTATATGATACATGAGGCATTTGAAAGTCAAGGTGGAAAGAAATAATTTTTAATGAATCAACCAGTCAATGGTTGTCTATTTGTAAAAGAAAATTGTTAGATTCCTCCTATCCCAAGTACCACCACTTTATAACATAAACCAGCAATTTTCAACCTTTTTCATCTCATGGTACATATAAACTAATTACTAAAATTCTGCAGCACACCAAAAAATATGCTATTATATTTTTTGCTGATCTGACAAATAAAAATAGATATAATTTTGATTCATTTACACTGGATGACTATTTTTGTACTGACTATTGTCATTTTTTAATTTGACAATCTAAGGGAAAAGAGGTCAGTGCCCTTGACTAAATAGCCAGGTATTGCATGTTTTAAAAATTCTTGAGGCACATCAGTTGAAAAATGCTGCCATAAACCAATAGGAATATCACATAGATAAAGGGGTCTAATATAAAATATTTTACTATACACAAGAATTTGAATAAAATAAGTGGATAGTTAAATAGTACTAAAATAGAGAAGGCCTTTAAGTATGTTATTGAACATGGACATGTAGGGAAAGATAAATTGAAACCTTAAAACATAAATGGAAAAACAAAAGGCAAACAATAAATTTGGAAAGGTGGTTGATATATGTGATAAATGATTAACATTTGGTGTATAAGTAAAGTTTATAAGTCAATAAGGGAACAACTCACCAGGAAATGAATAAATGAATGAAGGATGTGACCAATGACTTTTCTAAGGTAAATTTAGGCCCCAAATCGCAAGGTTGGGGAGGAGGAGAGAAAGAATGTTTACTGTTGCTATAACCAAATGATACAAGTGTTTTTCTTTGTTTTTTTATTGCCTATCAAATTGACGACAATTTAAAAATCATACTAGCAAGTTCAGGGTACAGGGAATTGGACAGCCTCATCCAATGCCGTTGAAAATTGGTGGAAGCACAACGGAAGGCGCTTCGGTGCTGTCTCCACGGGCCTTAAGTGTGTGACCTAACAATTTCATTTCTAGGAACTTAGTCTGACAAAGTAATTGGGGATATAGCAAACAACTTTTGTTTGAGAATTCTTTGGAGAATTTTCATCAGGGCTTAGAGCTTGACGGTCAGCTGCTCCCTGGGCTTTTGGTGAATCGGAGATAGTTCCTTTGGGCCGGGGTGTCCAACCTGTGGACCACAGGCCACATGCAGCCCAGGATGGCTGTGAATGCGGCCCAACACAAAAGCATAATTTTACTGAAGACATTATGATTTTATTTGTGATTACGAGTTGCAATGTATTTAATGTGTGGCCCAAGACAACTCTTCTTCCAGTGTGGCCCAGAGACGCCTTAAGTTTGGACAGCCCTGGAGAGGAAGACATGGGCGCCTGAGTTACGCTCATTAAAGAATGACTGAGGCTTATGCACTCCTGCTGGTGGGATCCTCACACCAATATTTTCCTGTTCATGAGGAATGTTAATAAGCGGATCTAATTCAGACCAGTTGCAGGTGTGAAGGGGTGGGGTCGTGACCTATCTAATTTATATCCTGTTTTCAGATGGTGTCTGAACTAAAAGACCATCTTTTGAGACATCTACAAGGTGTAGCAAAGAAGAAAATTGAACAGATGGTTCTGGACTACAGTTCAAAACTGGTTGGTTTTGCTTTTTGTTTTTCAGCCCTCAGCCCCCGGTGTATAGTTCCTAGTATGTGGCTCAATATGTTTTTCGAATTAGGTTTTAGGAGGTCTTCCATTCTCAAACAAGTCTGTTTGGTGCTCTACATTGAGAAAATTAAAAAAGAACCTCAAACAAAGAGAACTTGGTTTTGAAAGTGGTTTATTGCACTCGCTTCAAACAGTGTTTATATGCTCATGAAGCATAGAACAGTTATGAATTGAGCATGGTTGCCTAATGTTCACATCTTACCTTGGCGTCTTCCAGTTTCTTATTAAACAGTAGGCAATGTCGTCTGTACATTGAGGTTTATGCAGACATGAGAGAACTTGAGCTTCGATTCTTATTTAGCCCTAACAACCCAGTGAGGCCAGATTGTAGTCAGCTGTATGGATACTACCACATTCAAATCTGCTGATGAGACTGGCAGCTCATCTACCAAGTAGCTAGTTACTGAAATTGCGTAATCCAAATTGTTAATAACTGTTCATGTGTAAATAGAAGTGATGTTGTTAGATTGAATTTTGAAGCTGTCTTGGTTCCTTTAAGAAGCATACAGAACTGAAGCCTGACCCTGCTTAGAACCTACAAATAATATGCTGGAAAAAATTTTTAACAGCATTTAAATACACAGGAAGAGAAAAAACACTTTATTTCTCCACGTTTGGGTTAGACCGGTATGCAAATGATCCAGTGTGCAAATACATACTTTTGCACTGAACTCTGCAAGATTAGTTTATTAGATAGGGCCCTCATTTAATTTCATGTTTAATTTTAAACTTTCTGCTCTTATTGTAATCATTAGTGTCTGTTTTTAAATAATATATTTGAATTTAATAGTTTTTAATATGTTAGGAGAGGTTAGTATTCTCATATGCTGATATATATAATCAGAGCATTGAAACTTTCTTAAATCTCTCTTGCAGTAGAGCTGTACAGAGGAGTGACTTTTATGAATGTGTTGTCTTCCCCATGTTGATATTGACTTGCTTCCTTAGCCCTTTAGCTAATAACATCCAACTATTTAACACATTTACCTATCACCTTTATTTCTGTTGACTTTAAATTTCACCTTCCAAACTGCTAAGAGTTTTAGTTGAAGCATCATTCTTCCCCAAGTTAATCACATAAAAGTTTTAATACTAGTTTGTGTTAACCACTCTCAGAACCAACGGGACCAGAAATGACACAGATACAGTCTCAGAAAACTCAGTGGTTACTGATTGAAGCCAAATCTGCCGGCCCCTGCCCAGCAGCAAACAGTCACGTCTCCCAGGCTCTTCTCTGGAGGGTGACTGGACAGCCTTTCTAAAACAAATTCTCAGAAGTTGCTGAATAACCTGATTATATTACTCATGTGCTGTTTCACCTGATTTCAGCCAAAGAGAAATTGAGAATCTGTATCACTGAGAATAAATAGCCCTCGTGCCTATAGGGAGACCCTGCCCTCTGTCCTCACGTGCAGTGCATGGATTCATGGCTGAAAATGGCTCGGCAGAGACGGTCGTATTATTGACAAACTAGTACAGTGTTGAATTTGGGGACTTGAAGCCAGCGTCACTCCACAGCCCATGCGTAGGACTGTCATGCTATTCACTATCACCTTTCTTCTGTCAGCTCTTGCCACATAACAGGCCTAAAGCAAACCCAGTTTCATTTGACCTTCCCTGACGGACGAGGGCCCGTTAGCCAGGCTGGGGGAGCTCGGCGGGGGCACTGCCCGCACAGACAGAGGGTGCTCTGTTAGAGGGTGGGGTGTGTTTCAGTCTTTCCGTTTCGGGTTCCGGTGCCTCAGAACTGACCTCAGAGGGGCTGGTTCTGCGTCTGGCAACAGTCTGAATGCCAGCCACCCTGAGCGTGCCGGTCAGAGCATGGAGGGGTAGCGGCGGGGGCCCTGAGGAAAGGGGGATGAACGGAGGTCAACAGACTGTCTTTCCCCTTCAGCTGGATCTCATTTGCCGAATACTGGAAACCAGTTGGAGGAAACATAATCTTCATCTCCGGGTTCTCCACCTGTACGCAAGTATTTTTCACTCTTATATTGTGGTGCGCAAGTAGCCAAAACAACTCTGTTTGCTGCCTGTTTCAGCAAAGCTGTTTTGAAACTTACCAGTTCAAAGCAATTCTCACCAGCCCTGACACCATCTATCTTAGTTCTGTACTCAGCGTTTAAAGTTATGCCCCTGTTACTTCACTCATCCTCTTTCTGGGCATATGGTTGACGGGGAGGGAAGGGCACATGACCTCAGCACTACTGAGAAGGGCAATTGAAGTTAATAGGATTTATTATTTATGTGCCAACCGGCTGGTTAGATTCTAGGCATTAGGCTGATGGTCACCATCATGTTTTTGAAGCTTTCTCCAGGGCAGAGCCTTTCCGGGTTAGCATGGGTTCCACCTGTCTGTGGTACTCAGAGCCTTTGCTTAGACGAATCGAGTTTCAGAGGTGGGCTCCCAGCTGACGTGCTACGTTGGTATTTTCCCAGCGATAGGCGGGCTAGTGCTGCTGAATTTGCGGTCTTCCACACCATGACCAGGATTTTGGAAGCTACTAGCAGTTTGTTCTTACCTCTGCCTCCTGGTAAGTCTTGGCTCTTTTATCCTTTGTTGTAATAAATGTGTTCTTTCTTCTTCACATGGCCCTAGACTTTGGCACATTATGAGTTTAAGGGTGAGAACTGTTGTGTCTGAGAAATTGTGTGCCTGGTGTCCCTGTGAGAGATGGGCCTGAGGGTGGCCTCTAATGACCAGATCTCCCCAATTATTAAACTGCACTGTAGTTTGTCACTAGCTTTAGGGAGCCTAGGTTGGTCCTCGTATATCTTTCTAGGATGCTTTGAACCAGTGGAGCTAATTCAGGGAGAGCTTTCTCTGACGTCTGTAAGCCTAGCTTATCTGATCAAGAAAATTAACACTGAAGGAAAATTAACACTGAGTGCCAGAACTGAGTTGCCTCTTATGTGCTTGGAAACTAAAAATTTCCTTTCACATTTTGAGGCCTGATTTGGTCTCACAATGCGAAAGGCCTTGGCACTTGTGTATGCAGCCACTTATTTAATTGGTCATTTGTTCATTCAATCAACAAACGTTTGTTAAGCAATTATTGATTGCCAGGTACTGTGCTAGAAATTAGAGCAATTACAAAATTTAACAGAAGTCTAGTTGGGGAGATGTGTGTATAAATCAATAATCATTATAAGAAACAAACTCCTGATTGCTATAAACTAGGTGCCTTATGTTCGTTCCATATAAATTCTAATGTAAGCTTTACAATAGCAATTGCTATGTAATATATATCAGCCAGTTTTTAAAACTTTTTAGATAACTCTTTAATTCTTATCCTTTTCTCAATTACAGTTGAATACAGTATTATATTAGTTTCAGGCGTACAGCATAGTGCTTAGACATGTGTATAACTTACAAAGTGATCACCTCGATAAATCTAGTGCCCACTTGACACCACACATAGTTATGACAAGGTTATTGACTATATTCCCTATGATGTACTTTATAGCCCTGGGACTATTTTTTTTTTATAACTGGCAATTTGTACTTCCTAATTCCTTCACCTTTTTTACCTGTCCTCTGACTCCCCTTCCCATTGGCAACAATCAGTTTGTTCTCTATGAGTTCTGTTTTGTTTGATTGTTTATTTTGCTTTTTGGATTCCACATATAAGTGAGATCATATGGTATTTGCCTTTGTCTGACTTCTTTCCTCAACATAATACCCTCCAGGTCTACCCATGTTGTCACAAATGCAACAGTTCATTCTTTTTTATGGCTGAGTAATACTCCTTTGCGTACATGTACAACATCTTTATTCATTTGTCTACTGATGGACACTTAGGCGGCTTTCATATCCTGGTTACTGTAAATAATACTGCAGTGAACCTAGGGGTACATATGTCTTTTCAAATTAGTGTTTAGGATTTCTTCGAATAAACACCCAGAAGTGGAATCATAAGCGGTCAAAGGCAGTTCTACTTTTAATTTTTTGAGGTAGCTCCATACTGTTTTCCACAGTGGCTGCACCAGCCTGCATTCCCAACAACAGCGAACTAGGGTTCCCTTTTCCCTGCCTCCTCACCAACACTTGTTTGCAGATTTATTGATAACATATCAGCCAGTTTTATTTATTCATACACATCTATACCTTCATCCACCATTAGTTCATTTCTTTACTTGTTCATTTTAAGCCAACATGTGTGTATAGTGCCTATTTTTTGCCAAGTACTGTTCTAAGTACTTTACATAAGTTAACACATTTAATTTTCATAACAATCCTGAGTGGTAGGAACTGAAACTGAACCACATTAAATTTCTGACCAAAACAAATGATGCTTTCATATGGTTTCACTATATATTGTTCCCATTCGAAGATGGTAAAATTGAGGCACAGAAAGTTTAAAAGTAACTTGCTAAAGTCACACAGCTATTAAGCAACAGAGCCAGCATTCAAATCCAGGCAGTCTGGCTCCAAAATCTGTTCTGCCATTTGAATTTTACATTCCAATCGAATTAGCTGATGCTCAAACTTTGGCTGCTTATGGACCCCCACAAATCCCTATAGCATACCTGAACTCCTCGGCATTTGTGATATGTCTGGAATATATAGTTTGGAATCCTTCATGCTTTCTCCAGTCACACACCTTATCTTATAAGGTCTCATGTAGTGGAAGTACAAAACGGGTTTTTAACTTTTTAGGAACCTGAAAGTGGCTGTTTATGAGGAGAATGGATGGCTGTAAATTATCCCAATGGAGGATGAATTGTGGGGTACCCTCAAAAAGAGTGAAGGGATTTCATGAAAACCGTATGGCTTTCTGGCTTAAATTCTTAATTAACACAAAAGACTAGGTAGAGGAATGAATTAACACTTTCATACTTGTTCACCATGGATGTTCAAGCTCCTTTTGTAAATAAGTGAGACTGACTTACTGGAAACAATATTATTCTTGGGAAGTCATAAAAATTCACTTTCTGCAGAACGTTGTATTCTTTCACAGGACTGGATAAGGAGGGAGAACATAGGAAAATGTTATCCGTAGCGATTGAGAATTATTTTGAATGGACTTAATGGCTTGAGTCCATGGATCAAGTAGGGAAGAGCGGTTTGTATCCCTTTTCCTGCTAAATGTCTCTTTCTCACGTGACACGGAAATAGAGGTGAGACAGTGCCGGACTGGGTGCATGCATGCATGTGTGTGTAAATACAAGGTATTTTTTCATGTACATGTGTCAGGGTGCATGCTTTCCAGACCTCCTGGAGTGGCACTGACTGAGTTTCAAGTGTCAGAAACGTGTCCGAAATGTGTAACCTGAATTGGTTAAAGACAAAGACGAATGAGGACTATAAAAAGAAAGTCATGGTTTAGAACCGGAGCAGTTGCAGTTTCCCTTGCTGGCCAGAGGAGGCCAGGACCCCTAGGGGACGAGGACAAGCATTGGCTGGGAAAGCTCTCTTTTGGAACTGATGTCTACTTTTAGCCAATTTCTCCGTGCTTAGAGCTGACATGCAGAGAGGAGGCCAAGAACAGACTGTTGAATTTGGGACTGAGCCCTGGGGACAGAGGATGAAGGGTCATCAGGGATCTTTAGGACATGGATGCAGGATGGAGAGGAATTTTGAAAATCTATAGGGTTTATGAACTTTTATTCAGAAAAAAAATTCATACATTTTTTAATCTTGGGAAGAATGTTTAAATCCATTTGGAAAACCTCATGTTGTTAATTAGGTAGTAAAAGCACAATTTTTTTCTTCAAATATTTTATTTATTTATTTTTAGAGAGAGGGGAAGGGAGGGAGAGAAAAGGAGGGAGCGGAACGTCAGTGTGAGAGAGAAGCACCTGAACCCACAGCCGAGGCACAGGCCCGACTGGGAATCAAACTGGGGAACCTGAACCTTCGCTTTGCAGGATGACGCCCAACCAGCTGAGCCCACGGGTCAGGGCTAAAATCACTGTTTTAGGGGGGATTGAGGGAAGCTAGTGGATGCATCCATTGTTAGCCCGTTAACACCTGCTTGTGGGCGGTGTCTGCATTTTATCTGACCCTTGATGTTTCCAGGACACGGAACTCAGGTCCCTCACTGCTCATGGTTCATGAGCTGAGAGAGAGAGAGAGAGAAAGAGAGAGAAAGTGAGAAAGAGAGAGAGAGGGAACTCCATGGTTTGTCTGAATTCAAGTCCCTGCTCTTTGGATATCATTTCTTTGTCGTGTAAGCTCCTGGGACTGGGCTATGACTCTGTCATTTCCTGCCCACTTCCAATCAGTTTGCAAGCCTGTGCACGTGGTCATGCCTCTTGCACCCCTTCCCTCCTCTTCCGCTGCCAATGTCCTCATTACCTCTTGCCCAGGTTCCGCTGTAGCCTCCCAACAGGTCTTCATACCTCTTGTAGCAAACTGTTACTCCAGTCCCTTCTTTGTCCGTTGCCATTTGTTCCAAAGGTAAAGCTCAAACCTTTCCATCCTGCTTAAAAACTTTCAGTGCCTCCCCCAAGTTTACCGAATAATAAATTTTTTGCTGTCATTCAGCATCCAACCTGTTGCAAGCACTCAGAGCTCCCTGCACTTTTCTTTCATAGAACTGGCTGCATTAAAAACTATACGTTGATTTTTTTGTGATTATTTGATTTTCTCTCTCTCCATCAGGCCGGAAAGTAGATGGGAGCAGTTGTTGTACCTGTTTTGCTCATTGTTGTATGCCCAGCCTCTTGCCTGGAGTATGGAAGGGGTTTGTTAAATAGGCTTTCCAACCTTGCTTCCTGTCGTTCCTCTCATACTAATTCAGCCAGATCACTTAATGTTTTCTGAGAAGGCCCTCTGTTTTCTTACCTTTGGGCCCCTGTTGTTATTGTTCTGTTAACGCAGCTAGCCAGTTATTGGGGCAGGATAATGGTATAGTAGAAGCCTAGGCTGAAGTCCCGTAGCCTGTGTTCAAATTTCAGCTCAGCCACTTACTATTTATATGATTATAGGCGAGTTTCTTAGCTCCTGTGAATCTCAGCCTCCCCGTTTATAAACTGGTTCCCGCTCTGTGGGGCTGTGTGAGGGTCAAGTGAGCCAGTGTGTAGGTCGAAGGCTCAGTACACGTTTGGTGTTAGTCACTGTCGTTACACCACGGCCTAGACGCCCCGTGAACCAGCTCTGGTCCCAGAGCAGCCCTGCGAGAAAGGCACTGGTGGTTCCTTGTGAAGGATGAGAAATCAGAGGCTGACAAAGGACGAGCTGCCTGCAGATAGGACGCGGCCTGGACGGATCCCAGCCTCGGTCTGCCTATACAAACCTGGCTTTTTCTGTTGTCTCCACTCTGTGTGCCCCCTGCCTCAATGTCCACCCCCAGGAATTGCATTTACCCGTCACAGCTCCCCTCACATGCCCTCCTTTCCAAGACAGCTCTTCTCACGCTCTCCTGGTCTGATACCTACTTCTCCCACGGATGTTTTGTATCGCTTACTAATAGTGCACTTAGAGTGCGAGGTTTCTGCGTGTTTGAGGGACCTTCCTTCCCTGTGAGACTTGGGTCTGGCAGAGCCTTCCTCTGTCTTGAATTCCTATAGGTTTGCTATCTGACCTTACCATTTTGATGCTCCTTTCATGTAATTTATCCAAGTAGACCCCAAAAGCCTACCCAGGCATCAGGCATACAAGCTGTCTCCTTCTGGTCCAGATTTTTCCCTCTTGTCCCTCCCCATCAACCTTTTAGCCCGGGCACGTGGAGCCTGAAAGTCTTCTGGTACCTGTTCTCTTTAGCCGTCTTACCACACAATTGCCAGCCTGTTAAACCGCGAAGCCATTTTTCGTTGAGCAGGCTTTCACCCTTTTTCTCCTTCTGCCTGGGAAGAAACAATGGGAAGGGGATACAGACTTGTTGGGAACTTGTTAGGTACCCAGCACAATGCTTAGTCTTAATACTACTAAGAAGAACATTTGGACCTTGTCTTCAAGCAGCATTTAGTTGACTCTAGGCCCCAAGCACTAAGCTAAGTGCTTTATTAACACCACCCATCTGTCCTGTCTGAAAGGCTGGAGGTGCTGGCTGACTGTGTTTATCCCCCTGCACCCCTCTACCCAGGTTTTCACACCCTGCACACGATCCTTGGCGTCCACTGTCTCCCTTTGCATAACCTGCTGCATTACATCGATAATGGGGTGTTGCTTCTCACAGAGACAGCTGTCACAAGGCTCATGAAAGGTAAGAGGCTCTGATTTTGCCAGGGTGCAAGTTCCAGTCCAAGCACCACCAAGGCTGCCTGTTAGGTACCCATCCGTGCTCCGGAGGGCCCCACGCTTAGTTTAATGCTTTGCATTGAATCTTGAAATCTTAACATTTGAACAAGGGGCTCCTCTATTTTTTTTTTTTTGTTGTTGTTGTTGTTGTTGCATTGGGTGGCATAAATTATGCAGCTGGTCCTTCTGAGTACAGTTTATTTCCTGTAACCATCTTTTGGGCGAAGTTAGTGTCTTTGCCCTCAGGAGACCCCAAATGGCTTCTCAATCCACACACAGCTATTAGAGCCCTCTTCTGTACATGAGGGCGTTTGAGGATAGGGGACTCTGAAGGCCTGTTTCTCAAGAAAATGTCACGAAATGGCTTCATTTAGGTGATTAACTCTGCAGTTGCAAAGTTAGACTTGAAATGCAAGAAAAATTGATGAGAAATGCAGTGCTTATGTAAATTTTAACTTTAAATGTGATCTGTAGTGTCATCAGTGTCACTTAAATGATTCATTTGTGGTATTTTATAGATGAGTTTTGTTAATATATATTAAAGTATTTCCCATTCCTCAAGGCACCTTCTGTTTCATGTTAGTCAATAAAATTGTTTTGTGACTAGCATCCTGTAAAAGAACCATGTTCCATGATATTAGAAATGGCTTTATTTAAAAATTCCTTTTATCTAGAGAGACACAAACTAACAATTTTAAAGCGTCGTCAGTGTGAGAACGCAAGGTCGGGCTATGTGTTACCAGGATGAACCACTGAAGTATTATTAGCTTGTTCAGATACTAAAATGGAGATTTCTGTTTTGTTTGCCCATCTAACTTCCTTGTAGATCTGGACAACACAGAGAAAAATGAAAAACTAAAATTCAGCATCATTGTGCGGCTTCCTCCGGTAAACCTGAATTATATTTCATTTTCTCCCTTAGCCTTGGCATGAACCTCCTTCAATTTCTTCTTGCAGAAAGAGGATTTACTTGATTTGGGCTGAAGTCAGTTGAATTGTTTCACTTTTCACCTCTTTCCAAGAAATCCCATCCCTCCCCACCCTGGGCTGGCTGCCCCCACTGGGCCCAGAAAGGGCTCGTTCCTCTGGCACGGTGCTGCCTCGGCACGGCCCCCTAAAGCCCTCAGCCATTCTCTTCTCCTAGGAAACCACAGCAATATTTACATCTGCGAGTCCGAGGGGAGGGAGAGGGGAAACATGTGCTTTTAGCTTTTAAACTGATAAGAAATTTAAATACAGGTGAGGTCAGAAGGTTCTGGAACTGCATTTCCTGCCACTATCGTTTCCACCAGGGCTGGACGACGTCCCAGGGCAAAGGAAGAATGAGAAACATGAGGGAGAGGGTTATATAGTCATTCCTTGTTTTTGTGGGGAATATTAGCTCTTGGAGTTAAAAAGACTATGAAAATATGAAATTTCAGAGCAAGGTCTTCAGCAAGGAAGTTCAGACTGTGAACTTCCTGCCCCCGAGTGTGTGGCCAGCCCTGTGTGCTGTTTGCCCACCTTGACCACTTGCCCATCTGGCCTGAGCCTCCCACGAAGGGATGTCCGTTGCCTTTCTGGATCTAATCGGCTTGCTTTGTAACAGCCTCCCCGCCTCGCGGGCATACTGAAGCAAGGACAAGAATAGAAAACAAAGCATGTTTTCCATGGCTAGATCTCTCCGGGGATTGTCTCTGAACATTTCGTTTGCTCTCTAAATTTGGTTTTTTATTTTTGCTTCATACCCTTAAGAAATTAAAATTTTCTGGGCAAGGCATTGGCAGAGAACATGCTTGTAACCTTTTGTTTCCTATCAAAACATCACTTAGAGTTGGCATCTAGAGCCCCTGTTTTGAAGAGTAGCAGATGAACTCCATTTCAGAAAAAGAATTGGTAACATCAGTGTATAAACTGCTTCCTCAGGGTTGTATTTAAGAGAGTATTTATTAAAAATTCAGAGGCATGCCTCCTAGGAAATGGGCTTTTCCTGTGGGTCATTAAGCATAAAGGGCCTTTCAGACTAACTAGCAACTTCGGAAGAGTATGTTAAAAATTATGAATAGATATAACTTAATGCAGTGTGAGCTATATTCGTCTGTGTTTTTCCATCCTTTTTAAAATTATTATTATTATTGACTTTATTTTTAAAGAGTAATTTAGGGTTCACAGCAAAACTGAGTTGAGGGGAAGAGATTTCCCATATAGCCCCTGCCACACACATGCGTGTCTTCCCCCATTATCCACATCCCCGCCCCCACCCTGGGGTGGGGCACTCGTTATAATTAATGAGCTTACATCACGATCATCTGAAGTCCAGAGTCAACATTAGGGTTCACTCTCGGTGGTGTTCATTCTATGAATTTGACCATCTTTACTGTGTTGTACTTTCACTACCTTATAAATCCTCCTTGACCTATTATTCAATTTGCATAATAGCTTATTAGTCAGAAGATCTGTCGACTTTGGGATCATCCTGTGAGTTCTAACATTATTTCCCGGAACCATGTGAAGCGACTGCTTCAGAACTATAAGAAACAGGTGAGTCAGTGTGAAATCATAGCCCCACTAAATGTTTTTTTGGGAATCCTGTTTTCCCATTTCAGCATTTCCACATGGGCAGCAATCGTAGTTCTTACCACTTTTTAAAAAAAGGTGTGCTTGTTTTGGATAATCAGCTAATATCAGAAGTGGTTTCCTTTTTAGCCTCAGACTTCTGTGACTGACAACTCATCATACAGTGTGGAATTTCTACCTCTGAACTACTTGATTGAAACACTGACAGATATAGAATCCTCCAATCGAGGTAATTCACTTCTTTGTTCTCAAGAGTTGTCCTGCTTTTTTTCTTTCTTTTTAAAAAGATTTTATTTACTTATTTTTAGAGAGACAGGAAGGGAGGAAGAAACAGAGGGGGAGAAACATCAATGTGTGGTTGCCTTTCATGGGCCCTCAACTGGGGACCTGGCCCACAACTCAGGCATGTGCTCTGACTGGGAATCGAACCAGCGACTGTTTGGTTTGCAGACCGGCACTCAATCCACTGAGCCACACCAGCCAGGGTTGTCCCGCTTTTCCTTTGACACGTCAGTCACTCCCTATTTACTTCTCGGTGCCCTTTTCTTTCCAAAATGCCCTTTACTTGTAAGCAGGTCCTTGTTGCAGGTGCTTTTAGTTAGCAATATACAATTTACCTAGAGTAAATTACCAAAGGAATAATCGCCTCTGAAGTTTTAAAAGGGTTTAAGATGTTAAAAACCCATTTGGTGGATGCAGATGGGCTTTCTTGGTTCTGAGGTTTAATATATTTAACATATTCTCAGAACAATGGGTTTTACTAAAATTTAAAATAATTATGATTTCAAAGAGCTCTGTACAACATTATAAATGTTGCCTGGCTTCATAGTAACTCTTCTCTCTTTCTTGCTCTCTCTCCAGCTCTGTGTAGTTTTGAAGGACATGACAACGTGGATGCAAAATTTGTGGAGGAAGCAGCGCTGAAACATACCACCACGCTTTTAGGCTTATAAAAAAAATGTAATTATATCAGTTCCAATTTTTAATCTTGCTCATTAGTTCTACTTCTACTGAGAATTCCCTAGCAAGATTTAAAATTGGTTACCAACATCAGAATACGTTGTTGAGCCTTCTGAATTTCAGCTTGGTACTTGTTCAGACACAAGCAAACTACGGTGCCTCATCCCAGTTTTGAACGGCAGGTGAGCTGTCCAGTGTGGAGACATGACAGACAGTCCAAAGAGGCAGGCAGTAGCACAAAGGATGCTCTTGCTAGTGGATTTCTAGGCCCAAAGCCAGTTTCTGTTGCATTCTGAAATAAAATATGCTTTAAAAATGTAGGGAATATTGCTTAGAAAAACAAAAACTAGATGTGTCATTGAAAATAACATATGACGAGTGGAAAAATTAAATGTAGCATAAAAACTGTACTTGTAAAGAGGATAGTTTTTAAAAAACTGACTTTGGACTAAGTCAAATCTGCTATTTCCAGTATAGAATAATGTGTGACATACAGCAATTTGTTCATACAGTCTATTTAGAATAGGACTTGTCTTTGTAATAGTTCAGATAGAGCTGTATTTAATGTTTTTAAGTTTTTTATATTTATAAAATTTTGATTTAGAAATACCTTATCATTAAAATCACTGAAAACTTTGCCTGACTCTTGTCCTTTCTACATAGCATTTATTCCAGCTAGGAATCACAAGTGTGTGAACATGTTCCCCCAAAGGCCCCCATGACGTCTAACTAGTTCTCCCACTTTTCCCCCTCCCTCTTCTACAGTGACTTCATTCTGCCCCCTAACCCCAGTTGTTGCCTGGGGTCAGCATATGACCCTTTGCTTTTGTCTTTTCACATTATTTTTCTCAGTGAACTCGTGAAACTTTAGTCATTATAAATATCATAGCTGGTACGATAATTCAACTTCTTTTCTAAAATGATCATTATGTTCTAAAAATTGTCTTCTCCTGCAGAATTCCCCTTTCTGGTCTGATACTTCATGGTCACTGAGGCTCAAAATCTTGGAGCCACACGAGCAAGACAGTGCTGATTTTTTCTCTTGATAAGGTCATTATTTTTCACTCCCTACCCTCTTCTTTTCACACCTGGCTTGTGTCAGTTGCTTTCTAAGTCTAGTTCATCAGACTTATATCTTCTCATAATCCTTCAACAGCTTGCCACTCATTACAGGATAAAATTCAACCTCAAATTCAAAATCACAGAATAATATCCAAACTCACCCGAACCCTGGCCCCGGGCGGTTCCCCAATATGAACATTCTGTTCCTGCGAGCCCAGCTCACTGGGCCTTGAGCATGCCTTTTGTCCCTTTACGTCTAAGCCTTTCTCAGGCTGTTTCCCATGACTGGAATCCCCTACCTACCTATTAGCATCTTATGCTTAAGGGCTAGGTAAAAAGTTCCGTGTGACTGTGATCCCCTGTTATTCTAGCACACAGTGGCACCTTTCCCCCTCTTAACCAGTAGCACATGTTGTTACATTTAATACCCATCCCTTTGTGATTTTTAAAAATGATGATTCCATTCTTACTTTGTTAACCTTCCTCTGTATATATATTTTGAATCCCTAATGTGATTATTAATTCCTACAACACAGGAACTGTGTTTATGCATTTCTTTGCGTT
Organism: Mormoops blainvillei; assembly: GCA_004026545.1. Classification (NCBI taxonomy): domain Eukaryota; kingdom Metazoa; phylum Chordata; class Mammalia; order Chiroptera; family Mormoopidae; genus Mormoops; species Mormoops blainvillei. Next base: position 34,072 of record PVJD01004635.1, on the reverse strand, counting down.
GACCACATGATTTACACAGTGTTACTATAGGCACCCCTAAGGAATTGCTTTTCAATAACTTCACAAAGCAATTGGGTTAGAATCAGGACTCTGTAGACTGAGAATGAGATTAAATTTCCCTCTACTATGGGAGGATGGGGCTTGGAACAAATTTTGCTTGATTTAGCAAAATAAAAGAATGTTGTATTTCTCGTGCCCAGAGTTGTGGAATAAAATTCATAACTGATACCAGTAGGAAATAAAGATAGATTGAGCATACTAATGAATGTAAAAATTCACTGCATTCGACTGAGCATTCCCCTGAGGAGTGTGGGGTCCAAACCTCAAGCTGGGTTCCCTAGCCTACAGCACCAGAGCCAGAAAGGAACCCAGATAACATCCAGCTGTGAAAAGCATCTGCCAGGGAGAGGTGACTGGAGACTCAGAGAGCCTCTTAAAGGGCCAATGCACAAAATTTCATTTTCAGCCACTGAGCCTGGGCTCCAGCCAAGGGAGGGCAGAGTGGACTAGAGATACTTGAAGAGTCTGGGGTTGGCGGCTCTGGGGAGAGAACTGAAGGAACAGCCTCCAGGATCCCTGTGCAGAGCCATCCCCGTGCTACAGAAGCCATCTTTCTCACACAGAGCATCCCCTCCAAGGGGCATCAGCCTGAGGGGAAGCAAGAGCCCTGTAAACAGGAATTGCTCCGCCCCGCCCAGTGGAGCTAAAGCTACTAATTACAGCTTGATTAGTTTAGCAGCTGATCACTTTGACAACTGATTTGTAAGGGGAAGACAAAGAAACAGACCCCCAGTGAAAGACCAAGAGAATTCTCCAGGAGAACTAAATGAAATGGAGATAAGCAATTTATCGGATTGAAATTTTAGAGTAATGATTACAAAAGCATGAGAAAAGACATAGAAGCCTTAAAAAGGACCATTCAGAAATAAAGAATGCAATAAACCAAATCAATAATACACTGTAAGAAATAAACAGTAGGTTAGACGAGCAGAGGATTGCACAGTGATTTGGAAGACAAGGTAGGAAAAAACATCGAGGCAGTGCAGCAAAAAGAAAAAAGAATGAAAAGAAATGAAGAGAGCTTATGAAACATTTGGACAACATGAAACATAACAACATCTGCATCATGGGAATACCAGAAGGAGAAGAGAGCGAGCAAGGGATCAAGAACTTATTTGAAGAAATAATGACCAAAAACTTCCCCAGTCTGGTGAAGGACAAAGACACACAAAGTCAGGAAGCACAGAGAGTCCAAAACAAGTTGGACCCAAAAAGGCCCACACCGAGACGCATCATAATTAAAATGACAAGCTTAAAGACAAGGAGAGACTCCTAAAAGCCACGAAAGTGGGTAGTTACCTACAAGGGAGCACCAATTAGACTGGCATCTGACTACTCAATGGAAACATTTCAGGCCAGAAAGGAGTGGCATGACATAGTCAAGGTGATGAAAAGCAATGACCAACAACCAAGGCTACATTACCAGCAAGTCTATCATTTAAAATCGAAGGAGAAATAAGAAGCTTCTCAGACAAGAAAAAGCTAAAGGAGTTTGTCACACCAAACCAGAATTGCAACCAATGTTAAAGGGCTTGCTTTAAGAAGAAGAAAAAGAGAAAGAAAAAAATAACAGAAGAAAATGATCTAACAATAAAATGACACTACATATGTATCTATGAATAATCACCTTAATGTAAATGGCTTCAATGCTCCAACAAAAAGACATAGGGTAGCTGAATGGATAAGAAAACAAGACCCATATATGTGCTACCTCCAAGAGACCCATCTCAGATTGAAAGCTACAGACTAAAAGTAAAGGGATGGAAAAAGATATTTCTTGCAAATGGAAAAGAAAAAAAAGCTGGAGTAGCAGTCCTTATATCTGAAAAAATAGACTTTAAAACCAAGGCTATAGTAATAGACAAAGAAGGACACTACATAATGATAAAGGGAATAATTCTACAAGAGGATATAACCCTAGTAAATATTTATGTGCCCAACATAGGAACACCTAAATATGTAAAGCAAATTTTGACAGACATAAAGGGAGAGACTGACAGAAATACAGTCATAGTCAGGGATTTTAATGTCCTATTGACATTAAATGGATAGACCTCCCAGACAGAAAATCAACAAGGAGACAGCAACCTTAAACAACATACTAGATCGAATGCATTTAATTGATATCTTTAGAGCATTTCACCCGGAAGCAGCAGAGTATACATAGTTTTCAAGTGCACATGGAACTTTTCTAGGATAGACCATATATTAGGACACAAGCGAGTCTCAATAAATTTAAGAAGATTGAAATCATATCAAGAGTCTTTTCTGACTACTATGCTGTGAAACCAGAAATCAGTCACAAGAGGAACAGTGAAAAACATGCAAAGACATGAAAACTAAATAACACGTTATTAAACAATGAATGGGTCAACAATAAGATCAAGGAAGAAATCAAAAGATACCTTGAAACAAATGAAAATGAGATGGAACAATCCAAAATCTCTTTCACTGGGAAAGCAATCCTCAGGGGGAAATTCATAGCATTACAGGCCTATCTCAAAAAACAAGAAAAAGCTCAAATAAATAAGCTAACTTCACACTTAAAGGAACTTTAAAAAGAACAACAAACAAAGGCCAAAGTAAGTAGAGGGAAAGAAATAATAAAGATCGCAGCAGAAATAAATGTAATAGAGTCTAAAAAAACAATACAAAAGATCAATGAATCCAAGAGCTAGTTCTTTGAAAAAACAAACAAGATTGACAAAACTTTAACCTGACTCATCAAGAAAAAAAGAGAAAAGACCCAAATAAATAAAATCAGAAATAAAAGAGGAGAAATAGCAACTTCCACCAAAGAAATACAAAGGATTGTAAGAGAATATTATGTATAACTATGTACCAACAAATTGGACAACCTGAATGAAATGGGTAAATTCCTAGAAACATAAAACTTCCAAAACTAAATCAGGAAGAATCAGAGAATCCGAATAGACAGATTACTCCTAATGAAATTGAAGCAGTAATCAAAAACCTCGCAACAAACAAATGCCCCGGACCAGATGGCTTCACAGGGGAATTTTATCAAACACTCTGAGAAGAACTAACACCTCTACCTCTCCAACTATTTCATAAAATTCAAGAGGAAGGTTCCCAAACTCATTTTATGAGGCCAGCATTATCCTAATTCCAAAACCAGATAAAGACACTAGAAAGAAAATTATAAGCCAATATCTCTTATGAACAAAGATGGTAAAATCCTCAACAAAATATTAGTAAGCCGAATACAGCAATACATCAAAAAGATCAAACACCATAATCAAGTGGGATTTATTCTGGGAATGCAAGGTTGGTACAACATTCACAAATCAATAAATGTGATTCACCACATAACCACAATGAAGGATAAAAAAACCACATGATCATATCAATAGATGCACAAAATGCATCGGATAAAATCCAGCACCCATTTATGGTAAAAACTCTCAGGAACGTGGGAATATAGGGAACATACCTAAACATAATAAAGGCTATATATATAACAACTCCACTGCTAACATCATATTCAATGGCAAAAACTACAAGTATTCCCCGCTAAGATCGGGAAGAAGACAGGAGTGTCTGCTTTCACCTCTTTTATCCAGCATAGTACTGGAAGTCCTAGCCACAGCAATCAGACAAGAAGAAGAAATAAAAGGCATCCAAATTGGAAAAGAAGTAGTAAAACTGTCTTATTTTCAGATGATGTGATACTGTACATAGAGAAGACCAAAGATTCCACCAAGAAACTACTAGAACTGATAAATGAATTCAGCAAAGTAGCAGGATACAAAATTAATATCCAGAAATCAGTTGCATTTTTACCTGCCCATAATGAACTAACAAAAAGGGAAATTAAAAAAAATCCCATTCAAAATTGCTTCAAAAAGAATAAATTACCTAGGAATAAACCTAACCAAGGATGTAAATGACCTGTACTCACAAAATTATAAGACACTGAAGAAAAAATCTGAAGATACAAATAAGTGAAAGCACATACCCCATTCATGGGTAGGAAGAATGAACATAATTAAAATGTCCATACTATCCAAAGCAATCTATAGATTCAACGTACTTCCCATCAAGATTCCAATGACATATTTCACAGAACTAGAACAAATATTTCAAAAATTTATATGGAACCACATAAGGCCCACCCAGCAGCAGTGATTCTGAGAAGAACAAAGCTAGAGGAATCATGCTCCCTAATATCAAACTGTACTACAAGCTCATAGTAATCAAAACAGCATGGCACTGGCATAAAAACAAATTCATAGATCAATCAAACAGAAATAAACCCAGACTTTTATAGTCAATTAATATTCAACAGCGGAAGCAAGTACATGCAATGGGCTAAAGATAGCTTATTCAATAAATGGTGTTGGGAAAATTGGACAGATACGTGCAGAATATGAAACTAGACCACCTTCTTACACCAGATACAAGAATAAATTCAAAATGAATAAAAGACTTAAATGTTAGACCCTAAACCGTAAGAATCCCAGAAGAAAACAGAGGCAGCAAAATCTCAGACATTGCTCTTAGAAATTTTTTATTGGATATATCTTCCCAGGCATGGGAAAAAAAAGAAAAAATAAGCAGATGGGACTATATCAAACTAAAAAGTTTTTTCACAGCAATGGAAATCATCAACAAAATAAAAAGACAACCCACAGAATGGGAGAACGTATTCAGTGATCTGACAAGGGATTAATATCCAAAATTTACAAAGTACTTACAAAACTCAACACCAAAAAACCAAACCATCCAATTAAAAAATGGGCAAAGGACCTAAAGAGACACTTCTCCAAACAAAACATACACATGGCCAATAGATGTATGAAAAGATGCTCAATATCACTAATCATCAGAGAAATGCAAATAAAAATCACAATGAGATACCGTCTCACACCTGTCAGAATGGGTATTATCAATAAATCAATAAACCACAGGTGCTGGTGAGTATGTGGAGAATAGGAACCCTTTTGCACTGTTGGTGGAAATGCAGACTGGTACAGCCACTGTGGAAAGCAGTATGGAGATAACTTAAAATATTAAAAATGGATCTGCCTTTCGACCCAGGAATCCCACTTCTGGGAATATATCTGAAGGAACCCAAAACACTAATTTGAAAGAACATAAGCACCCCTATGTTCATTGCTGTGTTATTTACAATCACCAAGATATGAAGCAGCCCAAGTGTCCATCAATAGATGAGTGGATAAAACAACTATGGGGCATTTACACAATGAAATACTACTTGGCCATAAAGAAGAAGTAAATTTTCCCCTTTGCAACAGTATGGATGGACCTGAAGAAATTATGCTAAGTGAAATAAGCTGGTGAGAGAAAGACAAATACCATATGATTTCACTCATATGTGGAATCTAATGACCAAACTGAACTAACAAGGAAAATTGGGACAGACTCGTAGATGGAGAGCAGATGACAGCTAGTGTGTGTAGGAGGGTTTAGGGGGTGGAGTGATTGTGCAAAAAAAAAAAAAAAAGGACATGAACATGGACAACAGTGTGGTGACTGCTGAGGGAGGGGGTATAAAGGAACTAAAAGCTAATGTAAAAAATGATACCATAAAGATAAAAAGAGATAAATTAGGGCATGATTATTTTATAGTGAAGGGATTATTTACTTATAAAAAGAGTCACCATAACATTATTTTGAAAATGATAATCTTCCCTACTGGTTTTTACATAATTTAACAACATTAACTTCAAATGCAACTATTTATTTAATGTGTGCTAAACCCTTGTGATACTTTGTCATTCTCTCTTTTTCTTTAAAGTCAGTGTATTGAACAGTATTTCCTTTTTTCTTTAATAAATAAGGACCACTCTGTTAATTTCTGTACTTCATTGTATATTGATTTATTTTTATTGCATTTTTATAGCATCTGGCCTACTATATATTTCTGCTAGGTTTCCATATACAGCATGAAAAAGAAACAAACAATGCAATATATGCTCTGACATAATTATAGAACAATTCTATATCCTACTCAACATCATGTAAAATATAGTAGTCAGTGAGCAGAAAAGGACACTGTTGTTTTCTGTTGTTGATTAATTGTGGATTTTGCACTTGTCTGTGATTTCAGCTATTGTGTGGACATGTTCCAGCTGTGGATACGAGGAAGGCTGGCTGAAGTGTCTCCTTGAGAAGCCTGGATCGGGTTGCACACTCAGATTTCAATTGGCTTTATAACAGGTTTCCTTATGTGCCTCATATTGGCCCCAGGTTCACTGGGCTTAAAAGGAGCCAAAGCACCATATGGTTTTGGCAAAGGAAGAGTAGCTTCTGCCTCTGGGATGTAGGCATTTGGACGCAGCTCTGCAGTTGTGCGAACACCATTGGGCAGCTGGCGATGATCCGCTTCCAAGAGCTCCTGCAAAGAATGATTTTTCCTTTTCAGCTTTCTGAAAACTCTGGTGAAGTCATTTCTCCCCAGGGCCCGCCAGCCCACCAGACACAGCTGGGTCTGAGCAGTCTTGGGCTGATATTCCCCAAAAGGACAGGAGAGTGTGATGTTGAAGTCACCACACACACACACACACCCAAACACACCCACACACACCCACACCCACTGCATCTCACTGGAATGGCCCATGTTGAAGCATCACTCTGTTCCTGGGGTTTCTGGTTTATCATAAACTGGTTGGTGGCTCCTGAATTTCACTGTATTACAACTTGGTATCTTTCATCAAATACTAATTATTTCCATGGTTTTGTTTTTGACAGAAGTAGGAAAATCTATTCCCTTCGGTAAGTCATTGATGGGTGAACAAATGTTAGAAAGGAACAGATAGGGAATAAGTTAGAACCAGAAGAAAGAAGTGGTCCTCAGCTTGCTCTGAGCCTCAAAGTCCTTAAGATTCTGCTTGTCCTTCTAGAAAACAGAGGAATCTCTCATAGCATGAAAAAGAATTCTAAATACGGGAGATGGGTAAATGACAGCCGGGACGCTGTGGGCATTGGGATGCTGCTCTGTAGTCGTGTGAACTCCAATCTGAATGCCCTAGAAAATATAGCCCCAGACATTACAAATCAGACCCTGTTTTCAGATATTCCTAATGCATGTTTGAAATGCACATTTTTCTTGGGCTAGAATATAAAGACCAATCTTTTTGAGGATGTCTACTGGATAGCCTGAGTAAGTTATAGGCCCCCCAGGTGCAGTCTCCTTAGAAACAGATGCCTAATTCCGTTCTAAGAATATCGAAAGATCATGGGTTTAGGTAGAGGAACTGGACAACCAACTTGTAGTGGAATTAGTGATAGGCCTAGACTTAGGCCAGTGGCAGGAGAAAAAAGGAGTGGCATTGAGGCCTGCGATGCACCCCAAACGCCCTTCATATGCTGGAGGCCTTACAACATGCTGTGGTGGCCACAGTAGATGGACATGGAAGGGAAAGGTGTGGCCTGAGCAGGGGTGCCAGGACAGAGATTGGAGGCCTGCGGATAAAACCAAAGCCAGCCAGGTCAGTGCCAAGCCAGGGGGAGTCCATGGTGTCCAGCCACACCAGCCCCAGATGTAAGGTTATGGTGTGGAAACTGGTGCTAGCTAAATGTTCCCCGGAGAATACTATGGTGCTTTGGACTACTGTACTTCGATTTGTCCAGATAATAGCTTTAAAAACTCTAAAACTTTCTTCTGTTTGGATTATGTATGGTAGAGTGGGAAATTTTTCATATGTTTTGGGAGGATTGAAACCCCTAAAAACATCCCTTCCTGACCACTTTACAAATGCAGTGTAGAAGCCTGAACGTACCTCAGACTTCTGAGCATTGGCCAAGGCATACATTTCTTCATCTCGAAGTACCTTCAACCATTCTCTCTCAACCTCTTTGTTGAGTGGCAGACCCTTTTCTATCCTGGAATTGCAAGAGAAGATGAAGTCTTCTTTCTCTTTGACTTCCTTTTGGAGTTCTATGGCCAGAGCTTGTTTCATGGACAGCTCAGCGACAAGACCCATCATTTTTTCAGTAGCATCTTTGATCTTTTTCTGGTAGCCATTCATCTGGAATTAAAGAGCCCAAGGCTTAGCCTATGTACACATTCCATGAAGGACTGAAGAAAATGGCAGGTTGCTGGCTGTCTGCAGTGTGGGGGGCATTCCTGCCTGAAGGAAGGAGATTAAGTGGGAATTTGTAGAAAATAAGAATTGGAGGAGATTCCAGAGACTGAGCCCCACACCCTCACTATGTAAACAAGGACAAGGCAGGAAAGAAAGACAGACATATATATGTTCATCAAGTTACCCTGTGTTCAGGTGGATAACATTGAGGGGAATAGAGCTGAGTCTCTTTATTTCTAAGAGGTGATAAGGATAGGAGAATAGAGTGTTTTGGATGTCTAAGTTCTGGCCTTATTTTTCCATGTTATTAATATGTCACTTATCCAGTGGGGAAAAAAAGTCTGGTAGGACAAAAACTAACTTTAATAGTTACTTTTTATGTATATAAGGTGACCAGCAGAAGTCCTGCATCTGAAATTATGTTTAATGGAAGCTATCACACCTCAACATGTTTTTATTATTGATCATAATTTCTGGGATGCACAATTACTAGATCATAAGCAAGCATGAGCTGAACTGGGAAAAATCTGGCCAATAATTTGAATGAAATGTTTTGGTTGTGTGTGTGTTTACCATTTCACATCACCTGCTTATCATCAAAGAATTAAAAGATAGGACCAAGTAGAATAATTGATTTTAAAAGGCAGAAAAGAAGTAAAGTTGGAATTGGTGTTTCCTCTAAGCCTTCTGGGTCACAACACAACCTTTCTGTGTGGCCATAGCCATGGTGGGTCACTGAGTGGTGACCTTCCCACCTGCCCACACTGTCAGATTACCTCACTTTATTTTAAATTTATATTCTGTTCCACTGCTGACGTTGTATTAGAGATGTATGGATCTGGTTATGTGGTTATAGTCTGTCATCCCACAAGAATGCACTCTTCACAAGGACAAGGGTTGTCTGTTTTATTCAGCATATTCCCAGTGTCCAGAGTGGTGCTTGGAACATAGGAGGCACCAATCAAAATCATTTATTTATTTATTTTATTTATTTATTATTAAATTTATTGTGGTGACGTTGGTTCATAGGGTCTTATAGGCTTCAAGTGTACACTTCTATGCTACATGAGCTGTATATTTCATTGAATGAAGCAAAATTAAAATTGAACATTTGTTAAATGAAGGAATGAGCAAATTCTTAGTCTATTTTAATCCTTCAGTTCTTTAACCAGGGTAAATTGAGACATGAATATGAACTTCCAAAAACTATGCCCAACCTCAAAATATTTTCTTCCTAATGGAGCACACCCTGGTCTCTACCTGCGCATTTGCTGAGAGGAATGTTGCTGCCAGTGATTTACCTGCCTCTGAAAATATAGCGACTGATTACTATATACACACCTTAGCTCCCTAAGGGAATATAAAGTTTTTAAACTCTTCTATGCTGCAGTGATTTTTAGGAAGCATTCACTGAATGAAAGACTACCATTTAAAGCTTAGGAGTAAGTAATTATCCAGTGTCATTAATTAATCAGTCTTTGCATTTGCGGGTGTTGTGGGTATGCATGAGCAGCGAGCCAGCCTTCCTTCTCTACAGATCAAAAACAGGATGGCATTAATCCTGGCTGCTCTAAGTTTTTGCTGAGGTTTTCCATTTTCTGTTCATGTGGGAAACTTGGAAGATGAGCCGTAAGCTGTCTAGGAAAGGTGACAGGCTTGAGGTGACACACGTTCTCATTGAGCGGCCCCGAGAAAAAGCCAGGCTGCTTCCCCTTGACTGCGCAATGCTTGTAACAACTTTTGCTGATCTCGCACCATTTCATGGGTCAGAAAACTCAGTTTTAAGGTCATTTATGTATCTTTCTCCAGGTCATTTGCCAGCATTGGTAAACCACAGATCTGAGATTGGAATACCTTTCTACCTTTGAGTTCTGGATACTATGAGGACATTATAATTTTAAATGAAAAAAGAATCCAGATACAGAACATGGAAGGTGGGGAAGGGAAAGGGAGGTTAAATCACTGGGCTAGAATTCAGTTTTACTGGAAACTTCCTGACCATGTGCACGGGTGCCCAGCCATTCTCGGTGTTCCCCAGGGTTACTGTGGACTCCAGGAGAAGTTCTGCCCTCAGCTTTGACAAGCCAGCCCTCAGCAAAAACTAGCTTTCTCAAAAAAAGGGAAATTCATTTTGCAAAAGGAAGGAAGGCAACATTTAAAGAAACATCAGACGTGTTAATTCAATTAAAGTTCATGAGCCAAAAAAGTCTTAACATTCTTATTTTATGAGGTAAAGTTGTGAATTATACAAGTGCCACTGCACTGATCATCCTCTGGTGTAAGTCACCAGAGCCAAGTGTAAAAGCCACATAAAAATGGCACAGGAGGCTTGAGACACACCATCCTTTCCTCTGTTGAGAGAGCCAGAAGTGTATTTAGGATGGGGCTGGCTGTTTATTCAATAAATGTTGTTCTAGGCTTTAGTACACATGAGGCAGTTGGGAAATGGAGAAGACTGAGGAGCGGTCACCGCCGTCTGGAGCCCACAGTCAGGTGTGGGCGTTACCATGATCTATTTTCCTATCTGGCTCCCTGCACTCCGCGGCATGAACAATGTGCCCCTCCTCCCTGGTTCTGCCTCCATACTTAGCATGAGGGGAGGACATGGCGCGTAAGTAGTGCTGACTAACTAAAACCTCTGTGCTGTCACACCGCAGAGGCCAGGTGACCCTCTGACAGAGCTCCTGTGAAGGCCCCTCCGCATCACAATCACCAATCTCCCACCTGCTGGCTACTTCTTTCAAGGTACTTTCTAGCAGTCCTAGTCTGACCCTGTAGCTTTGAATCAGCAGTCCTGTTATACTATTTTAAGTTTATGAAATTAGGAACGTCTGTGTTACTGGCGTCTCCTCACTAGTGGGGCCTGGCGGTGACTCCAGCCCATTGTGTAACAGGCCCATGTTTATGTGACTGTTGTTGTCCTTAATGGTCTCTTTCCATTTCTGTGTTCTGTCTGAGTTTCCATCCAGTTCCCATGCAGACTGCTGTTTAAGTGAAGCCTTCGATTCACAAGGAACTAAAACAGATTTAACCTGGCACAAGGAATACACAGATAATAATTGTCATAATCGAGTAGGTGCCCAGTTAAGTGAAACTTGTATACTGTCATTTAAAAGCTTAGGTTTTCCCACTATAATGTCAATCCATTCAAGGAACAAGACTGAAACTTACTTTGAACAATTCTCTAAGAGTCACCTTTACATTTTTAATTCTACATCTTTATGCTTCTCTAGTCATAAAGCCTATTTTCTCCAGTGTTCCAGTCAATAAATAAAGCAGACAGTAGAAAATGAACCGTGATAAAGCAGTGAGGGCAGAGGAGGAAGACAGGGTCTCAGACAAACCTTCTTGGCCAAGAGCAGTGTGTCTTCCTTGTTGGCTTGAGTTTTGCTGCAGATCCTCTCGGTGAGCCGGGAGACTTGTTCATAGATGAAATCCTTTTCCAGTAACTGCTCCTCTTTCTTGGCCAGTTGTAGTTCCAGCTACAGTAAAAAACAATTACAATAGCAAGGGTGGGGGGAAAGGTCATGCAAGTCAAAAATTAGAGCACTATTTTCCCTCCTTAATCAGGATACATTGCTTTTGTAGTTGTTAAGATACCTCTAGAAAGTCTTTGGAGCTGGGCTGTTATGACTTCCCCTGCTGCAATCCCTTCAAAATAGTTCTGGGAACTCTTCCTCCTCAGCATAGAAAATGGCCCCTCACCTCCACCTAGCTTTCATTGCCCTTCCTCTGATATGCTACCATCAGAAAGACAAATTAATACCTTCAAAATGCCACAGTTTCTTCTTTGGGCTATGATACAAAGGTGGGCATCTTGAAACCACTTAATTTTCACTTTTTTTGGGCAAGTGTTTAAAGTCAAGCTTAGGTTTTGTTCCTAGATCACAATGAAGTGACTGCCATGGTTTGTGGCTGCCTCTGCTGTGCCTGTGTGTGCATGGGAAGGACCAAGCTGCACACCAAGGCTGGCCTTTACCAACAGCAGGTCTGGAGAAAGGTCAGCAAAAACCCCAAGGAACCCTGAGATCCTAGGCAGCTGACTCCAGCTCCTTAGCCGGGTTCTGCAAGGTGGGGCACCTGGGAGACCAGGAAGTGTGGCTGTTGCATTCCACTAGGAGGGGAGTGCTCTGCCCAAGAAAGATGGTGTCTGTGGTGTGGGAGAGGGACTCAGCTCAGGGATCCTCGTGGCTCCCTCCCCAGAGCCAGAAATTCCATCCGCTCCTTACACAACTCTAATCTGCTCTGCCCTCCATCCTCTAGACCCCAGGATGAGTGGATGTGAATGAGGTTTTGTGTGCTGGCCCTTTAAGAGGGCACCTGGGTTTCTAGCAGACTCCCATCTCTCCCTAGTGGCCAGAATCCCCACTGATTTTCACAGCCAGGTGTTATGTGGGTACCTCTTCCTGTGTAGTATATTCGTGGCTAGAATAATGAGGGATAAATCTGTTCACATAACATGAAACACTAGTACAGGTATCTGTGACACTGAACAAGGGACAAATGGATACTATTTTAAGAACGTATATTTGGGGATCCAAGATGGTAGTGGAGTAAGTGGAAGATACACTCATCTCCTCCCAGGAGCAAACTGGAATTACAGCTACATCATAGTGCAATCAACCTGAATAGCCAACTAACGACCAGCTGAAGAGAAGCCTCAGAACGAAGGGCTTACAGAGGATGCTGCACTGAGATTGGTAGGAAGGGCGGGGCTGTAAAAGGGGTGGCTCTGCTCTCACAGGAGGTGGCTAAGATTCCAGAGGGGCATCTCAGTTGATGGGGCTCACCCTGAGAAGTGTGGGGTCTAAACCCCACGCTGGGCTCCCCAACTAAGAGTGCCAGAGCAAGGAAGAGGAATGCACAACAGGAGGTCTTGACGGGCCCCAGGCCCTGGTGAGGTGAATTCCACTCCATGTGGTCAGCACCTGCACGGCAGCCTGCAGCCTGTGATTGAGGTTGGTACTCACAGTCAGCCAGCCTCCAGCTGAGGGCTGACCCCATACGTGAACAGACCCAAAGCGTCACACCCAATTACAATAGGAGGACCCACATAACTCAAAAAAGGGGCATTTCTAGAGCAATCACTCAGGTGATCAAGGAGACTGTGCCACTGGGTCCCACAGAACACTGTGGTAGAAGGCCATTCCCCCCGGAGTAGGAGTCATAGCACGTTTACCTAATATATGGAAACAAACACAAAGAGGCAGCCAAAATGTGGAGACAAAGAAACAGGCCCCAGATGAAAGAAGAAGAGACATCTTCAGGAAAAGACCTAAATGAAACAGAGGCAAGCAATTTGTTAGATATAGATTTTTTTAAAAAAGGGTTACAAGAAAGCATAGAGGTGCCAGAAGGAGAGGGGGAAGAACAAGAAATTGAAAACTTATGCGAAAAAATAATGAAGGAGAACTTCCCCAATCTGGCAAAGGAAATAGACTTCCAGGGAGCCCAGGAAGCTCAGAGAGTCCCAAAGAAGTTGGACCCAAGAAGCACACACCAAGGCACATCATAATTACATTACCCAAGATTAAAGAGAAGGAATCTTAGGAACAGCAAGAGAAAAGGAGATAGTTACGGACAAAGTAGTCCCCATAAGACTATCAGCTGATGTCTCAAAAGAAGCCTTACAGGGAAGAAGTGCTGGAACTAAGTATTCAAAGTCATGAAAAGCACGGACATCCATCCAAGATTACTCTATCCAGCAAAGCTATCATTTAGAATGGAAGGGCAGATAAAGTGCTTCCCAGATAAGGTCAAGTTAAAGGAGTTCATGATCACCAAACTCTTATTATATGAAATGTTAAAAGAACTAGCCTAAGAAAAAGAAGAAGATCAAAACCACGAACAGTAAAATGACAACAAACTCACAACTATCAACAACTGAACCTAAAAAACAAAAACAAGAACAAGAACAAAAACAAACTAAGAATAGGAACAGAATCACAGAAATGGAGACCACATGGAGGATTATCAGTGGGGATGTGGAGGGGGAGAATGGAGGAAAAGTTACAGGAGATAAGAAACATAAATGATGAGTACAAAATAGACTGGGGGAGGTTTGGAATAGTATGGGAAATGGAGAAGCAAAGAACTTATATGTACGACCCATGGACATGAACTAAGGGTGGAGGGGGTGATGCTGGTCAGAGGAGGGTACAGGGCGGAGTGGAATAAAGGGGAAGAAAAAAAAACGGGACTACTGTAATAGCATAATAAATAAACTATACTTTTAAAATAAGCAGAAAAAAAAAAGATACCTAGCAATAAATTTAACCAAGGATGTAAAAGATCTGTACTCAGAAAATCAAAAGACACTGAAGAAAGAAACTGAAGAAGACACAAATACGTGAAAGCATAGACGGTGTTCATGGATAGGAAGAATTAACATAATTAAAATGTTCATATTACCCAAAGCAATCTATAGATTCAACACAATTCCTTTCAGGATACCAATGGCACATCCCACAAAACTAAAACAAATATTGCAAAAATTTACATGGAACTGCAAAAGACCCTGACTAGCCACAGCAATCCTGAGGAAGAATAAAGTTATAGGAATTATACTACCTGATATCAAACTATATTATAAGGCCATAGTAATCAAAACAGCATATTACTGGCATAAAAGCAGACATGTAAACCAATGGAACAGGACAGAGGGCCCAAAAATAAATCATGCCTTTATGGTCAATTAGTATTTGGCAAAGTATTCAAGAACATACAATGGTGCAAAGGTAGTCTATTCAATAAATGGTGTGGGAAAATCAGTCAGATAGATGCTAAAAATGATACTAGACCACCTTTTTATACCATACTAAAGAATAAACTCAAAATTAATTAAAGACTTAAATGTTAGACTCGAAACTATAAAATTCTTGAAGAAAACATAGCCAGTAAAATCTCGGACATTTCTTGTAGCAATATTTTTTCCTGATATATCTCTTTGAGCGAGGGAAACAAAAGAAAAAAATAAACAAATTGGACTATCTCAAACTAGAAAGTTTTTGCATAGCAAAGGAAACCATCAACAAAATGGAAACACAACTTACCAAATGGGAGAACATATTTGCCAATGATACATCTAATAAGTGGTTAATATGCAAAATCTAATGAACAAAATAAACTAATAAACAAAATAGAAACAGACATATAGATAGAGAACAGACTGACAGTATCAGAGGGGAGAGGGGTTAGGAGGCTGGGTGAAAAAGGTGAAGATATTAAGCAAAAAAAAAAAAAAGTTACAGACACAGACAGCAGTATGGTGGTTACCAGAGGGAAAGTGGTTTGCAGGGAGGTAGAAGAGAGTGAAGGCGGAGATAAATGGTGATGAAGGGAGGCTTAATTTGGTGTGGCAAACCCACAATATAATATAATGATGATGTATTTTATAATTGTACACCTGAAACCTTTATCATTTTATTAACCAATTTCACCCCATTAAATTCAGTAAATAAAGAAATTTAAAAAAAATAAAGAATACTTACCCAATCTACTTTTTTGATCATTTCTTCTTTAGTCATATCTTTCCCTGGAATAAAGCGGGTTCTGTTCTTACCCTCAGGATTTATAAACTGTTTCTCCAGGTCTTTTATTCTGTCTGTACACTGTGAAAACTATTAAATGAGAAAAAACATTAACTGTAAAACCACCTCTGTTGATCATAAATTTTTAAATTACAAAGCCCAGCGTCTTTTGCGTCTTTCAGTAGGACTGACACAGACAAAGGTGGAAGACAATTCTTAACACCCAATCGGCAAGGGTTTGGTGTTAGGCAACGTTCCTGCCCCCTCCTGGTACCATGAGGATGATGTCTGTAGCTGACCCTAAAACAAGGGGTTAACAAAAGGTTAACAAGCAGTCTAATTATATGTGAGCCAATTAATAACAAACAACAATCTCCAGAGGGCAAGAGTAGTAAAAATAAGGGAGCTAGATCTTTCCAGCAAGCATCAAAAACATAATTATGCTGGTGGTAGTAAAATTGCTGAAGTTTTGAAGTGTGAGAAAGCTGAGCTGGGGTTGAGATTTGGGAGGGAGTGCATTCTGGGAAGGGCAGAAAATGCTTCGTGGGAGAAAAAGACATCTGAGGCTCAGCGGCCTGAAGCGCAGAGTGCCCCCTGCCGCAGTGCTCGCGGCCCTTTGAAGCAAGCCATGTAACTCATGGGTTCTAACAGGTTCCAGGAGTAGCCTGGCTTGATTTACATGTGAGAACTTAACTACTCACAAACCAATAATGCAGGGAAAAATGGAAAGCAAATGGTCCCAAGAAGTGTCTCTGAACACTTTCGCACCTGAATCTGGAGCACGGCTAAGTCGGCATCCAGGGACGTCTTGGTGGGCAGTAATTTCTGGGTCACGTGAATCTGTCTTTGCTTCTCAGCAATCTTCACTTTCAGGAATCGGATCTTTTCATCCAGGACATGTATTTCGATTTCTGCATTTAGTTTCATCTTCTCTTGGATATTTATTTTTTCATAAAAAATGCACACTTCTTCTTCCCGCTCTATCAGCTGAAGGCCACTACAGTCAAATTGAGAGGCAGAGGCTGAGAGGATGTGGAGGCCACGGTTTTACTAACTTTTGTGGTCTGTCTGGATTTCGGGGCAAAACACACATCAACATTGCATAATTCTAGAAGACAATAGATATTTACCAGTGGCTTTCTAGTTAAACTCCACATTTTGAATTCTGAGGGATAGGAGAGGGACAGTTGTTTAATGTCTCAACTCCGAGCTGACCATGTGGTTGGCTGGCACAGTAGCCCTACCAGTCCCCAGGGTTTCCCGGGGTGGGAAAGAATGTCATTCCCCATGCATGAATAAAGTGATCCCATAGTCTGATTTTCTGCAGACTCTTTTCTTGGACCAGGTTTGCCTACCCAGGTCCGGCCAGATGTACCCGGGCCAGGGAATGCATTTCTGACGTGATTCTGTTCTAGGGAACTTGCCAAGCCCATTAGGTTCTTTTAAAGTTGATTGTTTTCATTGCAAATTTCCTAGTAAACAGGCAAAATTCTAGCATTTATAATAATGCCAGGGGAAAGACCCCCTCCTCATGAGGAGAACATAGGGAAGAAACAAAACCAGAAATTTCCAGTTGCAGTCCCACAGGTATGACCAGGGCTTGGCAGTGCACTGCTAAATGCTTTGGTTTGTTCTAGGGACCAAATAAGAAGACTCCCCCTTCCCCCCAGAGAAAACACCTGCCAACCCTTTGAAAAATGTCACTCTTCACCACCCTAGAGGAGGTCTTTCCCCACACTGTGCATATCCATCATCCCGGAGTTCCTCTTTAATTGCCTCTCTCTCTCTCTCTCCTCCTCAAAACATGTGTTCACATAGTTGTATTTGGCTAATCTTGGCTCTGTATTCTGTCTCACTTGCCATTTATTGGTTCTTCTTATGATTTCAGTTCTCTTGAAAATATAAACCAGGAGCAATGCTTTACCATCTTTTTGCACCTTCAGGGTCCAGCACTTACATAGGATATAAGCAAGGGGTGATGAAAAACAGTCTGATACCGGGCATAATTACTCTGGGGCCCTACAATCTCACAGGCCAGATTTCTCAAAGCACGAGAAACTTGGAAAAACTGCTAAAGCAGCAACTGAGTAATGATACACTTGTAGCCTGGAAGACGTGATGCTACCCCCGAAGGTCTTACTTATTTGCTGAGAAAATGAACTGGGAGAAAGGCTGAACAGATATCATAATATGAACAAATCTGTCACAAAAATGGATACATGATCCAAAGACTTACGACAATTTGACTGAAATAATTTGATGGTATCAGAGGCATCCTAAATGGTAATCTGGGAAATGGCTTTGATCTTCAAGTAAGCGACTTCCCAAACTCTACCCTTGCCTGTCTCTCTCACAAGGGCAGTATCTTATTTTCAGGCAAGACATACAGTTACTCCTCCTCACCAAACTAATAAAACCTGAATGGCAAATGTCCCTCACTAGTCATTGTCAAATCTAGATAGAAAAGGGGGAAACATTTCTTAATGGGATCTCTGTGTGCTTTGTTCTCACGGTAAGTTCCTGATTTTTACCTTTCATTTCGACACTGAACGGCTAGTTCGTATTTTTTGCGAAGCTGCACCATCTCCTCTTCAATCATTGTGATCATGTGGGCAAGTCTGTCAATGTTATTCAACTGGGCCTCCTTCTTCTCTTTCATTTCCTGAAGTTTTGCTACAATTTTGCATACATCATTTTGCAAACTTTCTCGGATGGTAACATTGTTGGCATGTTTCAGCATGGAATTTTGTAGCTTTCTTTATGGGAAATGGATAAGATTATAATTTTTCTTAGTTTCTTTAAAAATGATGAAGACTTAGAAACACAAACAGTGTCAAAGTAGCTCTTGCTTTAGTGCATCCCTTGAAATGACAATAGTAGCTGTAATAATGACATTCGTCATATGATACTCTCAGGAATTTCTGTAATCTTCCCAAGTCTCAGATTCCCCCTTCGGCAGATTAGGATATCTTTCTTTTGTGCCCCAAGACTCTCCTGCCCTACTTTATCAAAGCTACAGACTATAGTAATTCATTTGCTGCTCTGTTGTCCTCAGGAGACTGTGCTCTCTTACGGGGAGAGATGGTTATATCTGATAATGTTCAATGGACTTAAGCTGGTACCTGACTCAATGTGGCTTCACAATAAATGCTAAATGAATGCATGACTTCTAAAACCGGTATTTTACTTTCATGTAGGATTAGAACCTGATTAGGAAATTAGATTTTCCTTTTCATACAAATTCCTTCCCCCCCTCTATCCCCATCCCTCTATTGCTTACATACAAGGACCCATTTTGTAATATCTTTTTGAAAGGAAACTGGACAATAATGGCCACCAGAAAGATTTCAGATTATATAGACTCAGTAGATTAAATATTGAAATATAAGTAAAATAGTCAAATAGATCTTGGCACACAATAAATAATAAATTTTAAAAAACCATTTGCCAGACATTTCTGGGTATTTTTACTTGGTTTAACTTGTTTAATAATAAAAAGTCCTATAAAATAAGGGCAATTTTTATGGGTCAGGAAAGTGAGCCCAGAAAGATGATTTGCCTAAAGTCACACAGACAGTGAAGTAGCAGCGCTGGGAGTTGAATCTAGAAAGCCACCTCTCTTAACCAAGGGACAGTCTTTCACAGGTGCAGTAGAGGCTTCAAATCTACAACCAGGGAATGCTGGTTAATAAATATTTGATTGTCTTCTAACTTTAAATGCAAATGGTCAGATTGGTGCTTCTTTTCTAATTGAATAGATGAAAATAAGCATAGTAAATATAGCTACGAAATTTTTCATTTACTTAAATAGATGGCTCCCAAACAGTAGAAGCATAAGGAATCACATTCGGATGAATAAGGGCTTTTCTCGCTTTGTAAAAGACTATTACTTTCTATTTTATCATCTCCACGGTACTTTAGAGTTCAATGAATCAGAAGAGAAGACTTTGAAAGGTCAATAATTATAACACTTACCTTTCCTGAGTAACTGCACTATTTCTTAAAATTTCCAGTTCATTTAGTGACATTTTATGCCTTTCTTTTATTTCATTTACTTGCTGATGAGCTTTGTGAAGTAAGTTAACAAATTTGTTTCTTTCATTTCGAACAGTGTCATACAGTTTAGCAAACTCTCTGAGTCTGTGAAAAAATATTAGTGTTTTTGAAACTTGTGAAATTAGGATCTGTTTTGTCCCCCACCTAGCTAGATAAATTATCATGCAATTCTTTTACCTCCGATGAATTTCACGTTTTTTCTTCTTGTATATCCTGATTTCAAGATCCTTTGCTTTGATCTCCTTCACAATGTTGGTGTACTTTTGCTAAAATATAAAAATTATGGGTGAAATAATAATCTAAAAAGTCCACCACCACCAACATATGAATGCTTGAAGCCTCACCCCGTCTCATTCCTATCCATTAAGAAAAGTCCTTTATGCAGACTGGGGAAGATCTGAAAATTGCCTAAGCAGCTGACCTAAGTCACACTAGCTAGAACAAAGGGTTAATTAAGGGAGAGAAAGAATGAGAGAGGAGGAAAAGGAAAGCGCGACAGGACGGGGTTTGAGGAGGAGTCCAGGGAAACCCTGAGGGAGCCAGAGTGGGCCGGGTGAGTGAGGAGTTTGTGAAATGTAGATGAGGGGAGGGGCTTTGTAGTAAGTTTTTAAAAAAATCATGAATTGAATCCTCTGTGGTATTATGTGAGAGACAAGCCATGATTTTGAAGCACCTTTCCCTTTTTTTGTACATTGAGTGTATTTTCCTGCACAATATAGCAATAGTGCTGAGACTGGTCGTAAGGAGATGTTACGGATTCCACATGAATGCTGTGTCAGCACTTCCAGTCTGAAAATCCTAAAAATTACCAAGTCTAAACATACTAGTCATACTCTACAAATGTAAAGATGCTGGGTCCTTCATCTAGTGTAAGAAACATTCATCTCTGTTGGCCTTCTGATGAGAATTGTGAGAGCAAAATCCACCTGGCGTGGGTGATTAAAAAGAAATTAGGCATTAGAGCCAGTTTGACATGCAGCAATATTATGTTGCTCTCAGTGAGCATAGGAATCAGGAAGAAACTAATATTATTTAAGTGACCCTATGTGTGAAGAATTAAACAGATATAAAAATTGAGTATCATTGGCCCCGCCTTGGGGGTAATAGCAACGCTGGATTTTTCCTTCACCTTTCGTCTTTTTTTAGGGATGTAGATGACATGTGAAATAAAATGATAAGACTGTTGTCTCATGAAAAAGACAGTTTATTACAGCTAATGTTTAACAGACTAATTCCCCATGCTAAGGATACTTAAGGGAAACAATGTCTTTCTTTTCTCAATTTCCCTATTTCAAGAGAAAGAAGTGTGTGCTTTTATAAGAATGAGCTCATCTAATCATGAGGCTTGGTTTGACACATAGATAACATATGTATCCATTTTGAGATTAATTTAAAAATTGTCTGATTCGTAAAACAGATCATTGTTCTCTATAGCAAGTATCCCACTGCTTTCTCCTTCCTTGCGCTGCTCCTGCTCCTCCCCTTCTCAGCCACCTGTTCTCTCAGGTTGCCGTCTTCCCTCCTCCTCCTCCCTTCGTCCCCCGCCACTGCCTTGCCTTTCTTTACTCTGTGAAACCCAGCTATCCCATGAACTCTACTGGGCCAACCAGGCTAAACTTCTATTAGTTTCTCAAGTCTTCTAAGGCGGAAAAAATAAACAGTTAATGAGGAATTGGAAGAGCTTGCTGTGGGTCGTGAGGTGTAGATTTTTCCTGTCTTCTTTGCAAAATATTTAACCTCATTGTTCACTAATGCTTTGATGTGAGTTCTTTCTGGGGAACAAGAAGAATTACTACTCTGTGTAAATACTTGCTCAGAATGAGAACAAAGGCTGCATTAAGAAATGACCAACATCTGGGCCACATGCTAAATTCAGGTTTTCTAGTTTAGCAACATGTCATATCAAACTCATTTTTAACAAGGGAACTCTGGACATAATCTTTAAGTGGAATAAATCATTCTAATATTATAATTTTAGCTAACATGGCAGGAGGGTTGATTTTGCTATTGGTTTTATTTTTGTTTTGGTTTTGGGATGTTGTGCTGAGTCAGCTCTTGTACTTTGTTGAGAGTCCAGTAAAGTCACCAGGTGAAGCAGGAACTGAGGGTATCACAGCATCGGTTTAAGTGAAGACGGTTGGCAGAACCTGGGAGGGAGAGCAGTCTAGTGCTACCTGCTCTTGAGTTGTTTCTAGGCAAATCACAGCTGGATGTGAGATATCTGTGGCCTGTGCAGCTGTCAGTCATGTCCACCACATTCCTAATATTTGTCACCTGTTCAAGTCCTCTGCTCATTGTGATTGATCTAGCTCTTTTTCTTTTTAGGTTATTGACTACTGCTAATTGAATCATGGGACTAATTTTCAGTGCATGATTGAGTCTTACTTTGGGAAGCTGTAGCATCTGGAGAATTTGAAGAAGACTTAACAATTACAGCTTTCTGATGAACATTGAGTCAAAATGAGGCTACCCTGAACTCTTGTAGTAATTTGTGAATGCTGACAAAAATGCATTACCTGAGCTTTCAGGAAATCCTTGGATTTTTGCTCCTTCTCATCAATTTTGATTTGAGTCATGCGAACAAGGCTGAGTACCAGGTCTCGCATGCTTTCTTGCTCCTTTAAAAGCTTGTTTTCTTCTTCAAGTTGTTGTTCTACTAACTTAGACTCAACTTCTGATAGAATTTTCTTTTGAAAAACACAACATATTATGATTTATATCTTTGAAAGAACACACTAAGGCCGTTATCTTAGACTATGTTTTTTATTTCCTATGTAGAATTTCTTTTATTAAAACATGAAGTAATTCTACTGCCTTAGCTCCAAGTATTTTTTATCTTATAAAAGAATGTACAAATATGATAACATGTTTAACACAATAGAACTTTTTCTTATCAGATTGTATTTTCAAGTAAATTTAAGAAAAAGAAGAGACAGAAAAGCATGTTTTAAAATACTTAGACAGTGGCTTAAATAAACAAAATTTGAAAAATTCAAATTAGACATTGGTGAAATAAAACATTTATTGTTTATTTTCAATAATTTTATTTAAATACATTTTTTATTAAAAAAATCACATGAATTTGTGTAATTTTTGCTGGTTCAAGCACACCCTTTCCCCCTCCAATTTAATGTAAGGTTGGGGTGGACGTTAAGATGAAGAAACAGACCTACGTTAAGCAAGATCGCACTCTCTTGGCTGACTCTCCTGTCGAGGAGACCTCGTGGAGCACTGTTAAAAACCCGATGACTTTGTATTAACCACTCTTAGACAGAAGCCTAAATGAGAGGTGATATTAACCTGTTGGGTCAAGTTCCTTTTAGCTACTTCAACTTCCTTGTGGAGTTCTCTCCTCCTCTCTGATAATGTAGAATCATCTTTAGGGATAGCTTCAATCTAGAGATCAAAATGTAAAACAGGTATGTATGCAAGAAAGAAATCTCTGAAGCCACGTAGTGAACCCCAACATGTTCCTTTTGAAATGGTGGGCAAATCATGAGTCACAATCTTATAGAAACTGCCTATTTCACTGAGTATTCTTTATGAAGTCATTGAAAGCTAAAATATAAAGACCTGTCCCAAATCTGTAATTCACTAGCTGTAAATATACTATTTCTCATTCATTTAGAAATAAAATAAATCTTACTAAAATAGCTGCTAACGTTGATAAAGCATTAACTACATGTCAGGCAAAGTTCTAAGTGCTTATATGTATGGTCTTATTTAATTCTCACAATAACTCCGTGGGGTAGGTAATATTATTGTCTCCAATTGTATAGATGAGGATTATGAGGAACAAAGGCATTTAGGTGACTTGCCCCAATGATGTAGGTGCAAACCCAGGAAGTTAGACTTAGAACCCGTGACCGTAACACTGAATTTTACTACCTCTCTAACTCATCACTCAGCATTTTGGAAATGTGTATATTTAAATGATATTTATTAAACTTATAAAGTGTGAATTCATTTATTAAATTGTATAGATTAAAGTAAAACAGGAGCTATTTATTAATAACAGTGAGAATAGTTGGCTACTCTTATGTAATAGTTTGAAGAGTAGCTGAAAGTTCTTACACAAAAGAAAATCCTCTTAATTTTTTTTTGATTTTGTTGATACCAGAAATTCCACCATTACATTTCTATTGTATGGGTTTGTGCTTTTGTCCTTTGTTAAAGTACTTTGGGGGAAGGCAACATCTCATTCCATCATTCTTTGTTGCCTTAATAGGAGTGAGCTTGTTAGATTCTTCATGGTGAAGAGAGGAGAGCGGAGGAGGTGCATGGCAGCTGCTGACAAAATACCGCCCAGTGGTATAGGAAGGGTTATTGTGGGGATGGGGGGGCTGTCAGCATTCTTCACTTAGGGCATGTTTAGAGTTGGACCCTTGTACTGAAAGCACATGACTCCAGCCTGATGCAGGTTATCTGCTACTGAGATAGCACACTCTTCTAGGCACCCAGTTAGGATATTAAGTAAAGTTTGTCCCGCGAAGGGAAGATCGTGCTGTTTAGTGACTTAAAGAAATCTAACAGGATCCTTCTGAGGTTCATGCTACTCTTTTAAACTAGCTAAAGGGTGTCTTTAGATTATGCAGCATCATGAATCTGGGCATCTTCAGTAGCACCTTCTTTACCCCAGATGCCCAAGGATGTTCTGCTTTCCAGGGACCCTCCTGTCCTAGAGCGCTAGCTGTTGAGAAGCACACACTTGACTTAGGGGGTGAGACATAGTCTTGTGAAGTCTATATAACAATATATAGAATTTGTGGTTTTGATTTGCAGATAATTGCTATAGCAGGTCAGAAAAGGGAGACCCCAATCTAAACTTGAATAATCAGGGAGGATTTCATGGAAGAGTTGAGAAATCAGCAAGGAGGAGTTTGATTTCTCCTTCCGGAAAGTGGAGTTAATTCTTCCAGGACAGAGGAAGTCCAGCAGGCATCCTAGTGCCTGTCTGATGATGCTCTGCCACAGGTGCCCAGGAATGAGCTGCTCCAACTGCTTTGCTCCCAAAGGTAGGCGTGTCTGTGCATGAACGACAACTGGAGCCAGAGGTGTTTCTAAGGCTTTTATAGATGGTATGATCAGAGCATGCTCACTAGCTACTCTGTCAACTAAAGGCTCTTGACAAATTTTCCTGATTTCAGGTTTCAAACATTTAGTTATTTCCTAAGTTTTGAATTACAAATAATACTGAAAAAACATATTCATTTTTGAACTCAGGCTAGCTGCTTCTCTTGAACCTTTCTCAATTCTCCATAAACATAACCCTCTCATTTCAGGCAGGGATTAAGTATTCTTGCTTTGTGGAAGAGGTAACAAGGTGAGCCACTGGCAGCAGAACCTGCTGGTTGCCTAGACCATACCCGCCCTCCACTTTGACTTTGCTAACAGAACCCAGTTTTGTTCAGTGCTATAGTGTAACTAGGAGTCCGCAGGCTCCTTTACAGCTGAGGGTTGGCCGTATGAGTCAGGACAGGCCAGTAAAATGCAAGTGAAAGTCTGCCGGATAGGGCTGCTGGGAAAACCAGCTACCATGTGCCTTTTGCTTTCTGCCCTTCCCCCACTTGAGTATGATCTTCTTCCTAAAGGTGAAAGGGCCGTGTGATCTTGGAGAAAATAGACACCTGGTAAGGATGACAGATGAAGAAGTTAAGAGGATCCTGGACTTTTCATTATATGAAATTACCTGCTGTGTCTACCTCTGATTATCTAATATTTTTATTATGTAAATGATACAACTCTGGAAGGAGCTAAGCCACTGTAATTGAGTTTCTATTGCCTCTTGTAGCCAGCTTGCAAACCCAATTGATTCTAGTTACATTCCAGCTGTGTTATAATACTGGAGTGACTTGACATATTTACCATTACATTTGAGTCCCAAATTGCATATATGAGCAGGTTTTATAAGCTTATTTATTTTAGTTCTTTGGTTTTTATAGAATAGCATTCATACTTAGAAAAAATAATGTTTATTGTAATCAAACAAATAATTTAAAACTATGTAAAGTAAGAAATTAAACACCTCTGCTTCCCACTTCTACTTCAAATGCCACTCCCCAGGAGTCACTGTTAATAGTTTGGTGTCTGTTCTTCCTGACATTTTCAATGCATGAACAAATATCAGTAATTTTTATAAAAGTTAAGAAATTAGATATTATTGTGTTGCTGTAAACATCCCAGTTACTTGATATCAGTGAACCTCGGTTTCTTTAAGACTTTGATAATTTTCTGAAATATTTCAAACATTCATGAGGTTTGTGGCTTGAGTTTCTGGGACAGTCTCTGTGATCAAAGGCCATAGGAGAATCAAACTGTCTTTAGGGTTAAAAAAACAAAACAAAACAAAACCCTGAAAAATAGCCAGAATCCTTACCTTTTCTCTTTTCTTTTTGGATTGTATGCAAGTCTGAAATGTCCATGCAGGATGGGGGTAACTTGCCTGACCCACCGCTAATTTCAAGCACTGACAACCACTGAGGACTATGGCGGGGATAATTGCAAGTCACAAGATCAAAAGGGAAGTTAGTCTCTCACTGAAACTGTACTAGGACAAAAACAGATTTTTCTTAAAATCAAGATGGAAGAGGATTTTAATACATTTTCATTTCTGTTAGTTTTCTGTCCTATGAGTGTTATTTTATGAACTTAATAGCTAATAATTTCCTAAGATAAATAGAATTTATTTATTGAAATATGAACAACTTGTGACCATTTTACTGCAGCCTCCTCTTTGGTCAGGGTGTTTCCTTATATTTTTGTGTCCAGCTAGATAATCAGAAACAGTATCCAATTAGCTTTATGGTATCCCACTCTTAAAAAGAAGTAGATATGTAAGGACCACGAGATATTTGAGGAAAGTTTCTAAAAAGAAAGAGGCAAAAACAAACACATAAATAAAACAACTAAAAACAGGAAAAGGCAATTTGTGAAAATAAAGTCTATATGGAGAAAAGAAAGAAACTATCATTAACATCCTCTGGGAAATAAAAGAAGATATGAAGTAAGAATAAGGATACTATAAAAAAGAAACATTCAGAGAAGACAGACCTCATGTAATTTATAATATGGTAACTGAAGGAAAGATTACATAGGACTGGAAAGAAATTTGGGGAAATCTCCCCTTGCAGCAAGTCCAAAAGATAAAGGAATAGAAAAATAAGAGAAAAAAACCTGAGGAAATTAAAAGACTTTTTTAAAAGATCCAACATCTGGATAATAAGAGTCCCAGAAAGAAAGAGTGGACATAATTAGAGAAACTGTCCTCATAACCAAATCACATACATTTCTATATACAAAGAACCCACTAAGTGCTAAGTGTCCAGCACAATGGATAAAAATAGAAGACTCACAAGCAGGAACATCATTGTGAAATTTAAAAATTCTGGAGGCATATAAAAAATCCTACAAGCTTCTAACATGAAAAATAAAACCAAACTGGCTTTAAACAAAAGATCAAACATTAGAATGACATCGAATTTCTTATCAGGGACTCCAGGAGCTAAAAGACAATTGATCAATGCTTTAATAATGAGGGAAAAGGATTTCCAAGCAAAAATCCCATATCCAGTTAAATTACTAATTATTTGTAATCTAGTGAGAAGTTAAATACTTTCCTGATGTGCAAGGTGCCCTGACATGCATTTCCTGGCATACAAGGTCTTAAAAAATCACTTCCTGTTTACCTTTTCACAGGAAGCTATTGGAAGGCACATTTCTCCCACAAAGAGAGTGGAAGCCGAGAGAGAGAAATAGAAGAGGTCCATGAAATACGGCATCCAACAAGGAAAGGGTGTGAATGGAGTCACCATGATGATGGAGTAAGTTTCCTAAGATATGAGAAATGAGATTAGTAACAAGTCAGAAGACTGAAAAAGAGACAAGCACTGCTGACATCCAGGAGCTGGCCGAGTTCTCACAGTTAGGCCTTGGTGTCTTCCACTTGAACATGAACAACTTCACAGAAAATAACCATCGGACAAGACTATTCTATGATCATAGACAAAAACGAGGCCATGCCGTGTTTGTGTTTTATCACAGACAAAAACATGAACATCATCTAATCCACAAAATATCACACATTCTCATCTCACGGCTTTCCTTTCCCATTACAGCTTTAGCCTCAATCCATTCTTTCTCTTTCTAGCTAAGATTTATTAAGATACCCAACCATAGAGTTATTCTCACTTTCTGACAATATCCAAATCCTGGGCAAAGCCCCCTTTTTCAAACCATCCCCCAAATCCTGTAAGTCCTTTCTAGTGCTCTCTACTGAGATACCCTGCTGTTTCCCAAATTGTGTGTCCTCCCTTCCTGCAACGAGTAATAAACTTAGTTCATTCGACCACAGGTGTGCTCCTAGTGGTCTTTGGTTATAGGTCATTGACAAGTCTCAGAAGTAATTACTTCAAAATTAAATAAATAGACTACCAAAAAGGTTTTAACATACTAAAAGGAAATTTTTACAATTAGAGAAGAGTTTAGTTTTGAACTAAGGAGAAGTATACAGAAAACCACAAATAAAAGAACGGGTTATTTATAAATTTCTTGGAACACAGAATTTTGTAAGGAAGGAGAAAATAATTATCTAATATCATATGACTGAAGTGTGAATAGCCTTTACATATTTATAATAATATAAACATCAAATTATGAACTAGCCCAATGTTGATAGGAGTGTATTCAGTGTATGGAGGGACAGGACTTGTGTGTTGAACACAATCACAGAGAAAGCTTAATCTTCTTCTTTTATAGTTAGAAGTCAAACAGTGAAAGATCAAGAACTGGCATATAAGCATATTACTCAGAGTACGAAGGTAAAGCAAAGAACCAGCTAAAGGAAAGGGACTTGGTTAGGAATAGGAACTGCACAGAGTGCCTACCAGTATCTACATTTCCACACCTGAGGAAGACATCACCAATCAACCACAGGGCTGATAAGCCAGTGCCAAGCCTCAGGATCCTTTGCAACATGGTCTCTACATGGAGCTACCATCAACTATGAATGGAGCTGGTACTTGAGATAAAAACTATTTGCCTTCCTTTGACCATATGATCTTTATGACTACTCTCAGTTCTTTCATTCTAAGGTTATGAAATATACAGAACACTAACTGTCTCGAGCGGGTGAGTGACACATGAAAGTGCCACTTAAGGAGGTTAATTACACAACAAATGGAGGATAGGTTGAACGTGGAAGGAGCAGAACCAGGGGAGAAGAACAGCAGGCGGACAGCTGCAGTCACTCAGACGATGCAGCAAGGGCACTGAGAGACACTTCCAAGGCTGATCGATAGGGCCTGGTGGTACAGCTGTCTCCATAGAAATGAAATAGCCATATTCATAGCATTCTCCTAACTATAAAATTTTTTTAGCCTTAGAGAAAGTTCATCTGTATAAAGAAAGGAAAGCAATTTACTTCTTCGTACCATCTTCTTGGTACTACACACTTTCACATTTGTAATCACATTTGTTCCCTGCAATGGTCCCAGCAGAGAAGTTGGAAATGCCTAACATCAGAAGGAGTTCAGTGGACCTAGGATTTAAACCTGACTCTACCGGACTCACTGCTGGTGTTCTCTCCAATAGTATGTTTTCTGGACACAATTTCCTTGAACACTGGAAATGGGTCAGGAAGAGGGAAAAGTGCAGAATCACTTCTATGTCAGAGCAAAGAAGGATAAAACTGCTAGAGAACTACAAACAAAGACAAATTGTGCTACTGGGAAAGTCAGTTTTCTCTGTGCAGTCTTTCCACCCCCACTTGGCTGATAACAATGGGCTGCGGGTCTGCAGCACTTCCTCACCAAGCGATAAAGTCCACACCTGTGCCTTGCATGGAACTATCTTGCTGTTTCAGGCAAAATGTCTTCTTTTGTTTTGCTTAAGCCTGTATGTCCATGGCCCTCAGGCTCACCTCAGTTTTCAGTATCTCAGACTCCGCAAGAGAGGGGTTGGTGTTCTTCCATTGCAGCCTGACATGAGGGAGCACAGGCCAATCACCCTGAGCTGTCAGGAGGGGCCTGCTGGTCACAGGACCAAGGTCCACTACTGAAGCTGACCTTGCTCTGTCTCTTCTCTGTGTAAGTAAAGTGTTGTTCCATCCAGTGCTTGACTGTACTGTTTTCCTTGGGGACTCTGATACCAAGATGCAATGGGCCCCCTCTTCTGGGATTGGTCAGTGGTACATGGTGTTTGCTTTCTTGGGATTGATAACCTGCACAGTACTCTGCTCACCATGTACCATACAGAAAGCGCCATATTTACTTGGTCACAGGCTTTTTGGTTGTTGTTGCCACAATCTCGGGCATGGTTTTATGTTTAGACAGAGAATAACTTTGAAGACTGATAACATTCCAACCCTTAAAACATAATGGTGAATATCAGAGCAAAACCCACGGAGTCACTAAGGGGACTCTACTGAAGTGTAGATAGGGGGTTTCATTTCTCTTCGGTACCAAATGGAAGTCACAGAGGCATAATTAAATGCCGAAGTGTACTGCAATGTGTAATGTTATTACCTGAAGGTATGATGTCTTTAATTAACAAATCCTCCACATTTCAATTTGTCATGCTAACCCACATGGTCATTAGAAGCTCTGCTGGCCCTGACTGGTGTGGTTCAGTGGGATGAGTACTGGCTTGTGAGCTGAAAGGTTGCTGGTTCAGTTCCTAGTCAGGGCACATGCCTGGGTTGCAGGCCAGGTCCTCAGTTGGGGGTGCTCGAGAGGCAACTGACTGATGTTTCTCTCCCTCTCTCCCTCCATTCCCCTCTCTCTAAAAATAAATAAAATCTTTAAAAGCTCTGCGGTTTTGCTTAAACCCAGTGAAGCCTCTCTCCTTATGTCAGGCCCGTCTTCTACCTGTCCATGCCTAGGCTTGGCAAATGCCCCAGAGACGAAAAAGTCTACCCGTCTCTCTTGACCTAGGGACTGCTTCTTCCCTTGTGGAATTTACTTCCCACAACTCTCATATGTCTTTAACAATATATGATTTTTAGTTTATCCATTTTCTCTGGTCATTATGGCAAGAACCACAGTCCACTGCAATATGCTATTAATATATTTTAACTGGAAGTAGAAATTCCAGAATTATATTTTATATTATATTTATGTGTCTCTTCCATTTTACTTAATTTAGACTTTTCTGGTAGCGATAAGCTTAATTCTTTAGTGTGTATCATCTTTTAGAACCAATCTTGTGACTTTTATCAATGTTTAACTGTTTTTGAGATCACTAAGAGGTAATTCTTTAAGTGATGATTTATTTTACTGCTTCTATTTCAGTTAACTTCCTTTTCACTTTTAAGGGGACTGTTTTGTTGGTTCAGCATTAGAAACATAGTTAACAGACAACCTTACTTACTACTGGAATCACGAAAATAGGTTATTAAAGGCAATCATAATTTTTATCCTATTGTCATTTAAAGAAATCTTACTTATAGTTATTTGGTCAATAAACAGGGATTGTTTTATTAATACAAGTAACACTTGTTCATTTTAAGAGCCTCCTGCTCATCATAGTCAGGTTTCCATCAATACTTGCAACAAACATTATACATGCCATTTACTGTAAATCTCACTATGACTAAGGTGGGAAGGCCATAGGGTAGGATTTGGGCTAAGATGGAGCAGCTTATAGTAAACCAATACTTCCAACAAGAAGAAACTTGCAAAGTTGGATTAAAATACATCTTTCAAGGTGTAGGAGTTGCAAACATAAACAGTCTTCAAAAGTTCTGGCATTGTCTGGAAAGTAGTAAAAGTATTAGTTTATACTGAACTCTATCCCTGGCTGATATGGTTCAGTGGATTGAGTGCTGGCCTGTGAACCAAAAGGTCACTGGTTCGATTCCCAGTCAGGGCACATGTGTGGGTTGTGGGCCACGTTCCTATTTGGGGGCATGTGAGAGGCAACCAATTGATGTATCTCTTGCATATCAATGTTTCTCTCCCTCTCTTTGTTTTTCCCTACCCACCCCCAAATAAATAAGTAAATAAATAAAATCTTTTAAAAAATCATACTGAACTCTAGGGACTTCCAGCTAAGATGGAGGCATAGGTAGATACACTCTGTCTCCACGTACAACCAAAAGAAGGAAAACAACAAATTTAAAAACAAAAAATAACCAGGACTGCCAGAATATCGAACTGTATGGAAGTCCAACAACCAAGGAGTTAAGGAAGAAACATTCATCCAGACTGGTAGGAGGGGCGGAGATGGGCAGCCAGGATGGAGAGGACACATGGCAAGGCAGTGGCTGGCAGACAGGGAGTCCCACATTTGCGTGTGGATAAACCTGGAGGAACAACTGAGGAGTGAGAGAGACCGTGCAACCGAGGGTTCCAATGCAGGGAAAAGAAAGCCTTCGAACCTCTACCAGTAAAAACCTGTGGTGTTTGTGGAGGCAGGAGAAACTGCCAGTCTCACAGGAGAGTTCATTTGTGAGACCCACAGGGTCCTAGAACGTACACAAACACACTCACCTGGGAATCAGCACCAGAAGGTCCCAATTTGCTTGTGGATAGCAAGGGAAGTGACTGAAAACCGGCTAAGAGCCAAGCAAGCAGCATTGTTCCATCTTGGACCCCTCTCCCACATACGGCGCCACAAGACAGTAACATGGGTTGCCCCGCCCTGGCGAATACCTAAGGCCCTGCCCCTCACAACGTAATAGGTGTGCCAAGACAAAAAAAAATATGGCCCAAACGAAAGAACAGATCACAGCTCCAAAAACAGAACTAAGCAATGAGAAGATAGCCAACCTAACAGAGGCAGAGTTCAAAACACTGGTAATCAGGATGCTCACAGAATTGGTGGAGTTGGTCGCAGAAGGGAGGAAAAAGTGAAGGTTATACAAAGTGAAATAAAGCAAAATATAAGGGAACAGAAACCGGGACTCAAATCAATGATTTGGAGCAGAAAGAAGAAATAAACATCCAACCAGAACAGAACGAAGAAATAAGAATTCAAAAAAATGAGGAGAGGCTGAGGAACCTCTGGGACAACTTTAAATGTTCCAACATCTGAATCATAAGGGTGCCAAAAGGAGAAGAGGAAGAGCAAGAAATTAAAAACTTATTTGGAAAAAAAATGAAGGAGAACTTCCCCAATCTGGCAAAGGAAATAGGCTTCCCAGACGTCCAGGAAGCTCAGACAGTCCCAAAGACGTTGGACCCAAGGAAGCACACATCAAGGCACATCATAATTATATTACCTGAGATTAAAAATAAGGAGAGAATCTTCTAAGCAGCAAGATAAAAGGAGGCAGTTACCTACAAAGGAGCTCCCATAAGATTATCAGCTGATTTCTCAAAAGAAACCTTACAGGCAAGAAGGAGTGGAAAGCAGTATTCAAAGTCATGAAAGTCAAGAACCTACATCCAAGATTACTCTATCCAGCACAGCTATCATTGAGAATGGAAGGGCAGATAAAGTGCTTCCCAGATGAAGAAAATTTAAAGGAGTTCATCATCGCCAAGCCCTTATTAAAGGTGTAATATCAAGGGGACTAATCTATGAAAAAGAAGATGATCAAAAATATGAACAGCAAAATGACAACAAACTCACAACTATTAACAACTGAACCTAAAAAAACAAAAACAAAAGCAAACTAAGCAAATTGCTAGAACAGGACAGAACAGAGTCACAGAATTGCTCACAGCAATTGTCTTGACTGATTAAAGGCTTTGCCCCTGTGACTCAGATGTTGGAACGTTTAAAGTTGTCCCAGAGGTTCCTCAGCCTCTCCTCATTTTTTTGAACTCTTGTTTCTTCGTTCTGTTCTGGTTGGATGTTTAGTTCTTTTTTCTGCTCCAAATCACTGATTTGAGTCCCGGTTTCTGTTCCCTGTATATTTTGCTCTGTTTTATTTTGCATAACCTTCACTTTTTCCTCCCTTTTGTGACCATACTCCACCAATTCTGTGAGAAATGGAGATCACATGGAGGGTTATCAGCGGGGAGGGGGATGGAGGGTGGAGAATGGGGGAAAAGGTACAGGGAATAAGAAGCATAAATGGTAGGTACAAAATAGACACGGGGAGGTTCTGAATAGTACAGGAAATGGAGAAACCTAAGAACTTATATGTATGACCCATGGACATGAGCTAAGCAGGGAGAATGCTGGTGGGGGATGGTGCAGGGTAGTGGAGAATAAAGGGGAGAAAAAATGGGACAACTGTAATAGCATAATCAATAAAATATATTAAAAAATCATACTGAACTCTAATAAGTTAAGGATGAAGGTGGTAATTTTTAGGGTAACTACCCAAAGAATGGACAGGGAATGTAAAACTAATGCATATCAAAAATGAGGAAAATAGAATATAAAATAGAGATAAAACAATTCTTTTTT